>KZ308311.1:490110-511097 GCA_000376725.2 Ladona fulva
GAGGACCCATAGCACCAACTAACTGGAAACAATAATCTAATTGATTAAAAGAATAGAAAAAATAGTAACTTACTAATTGTATCATATAATAAATTTTAGTCTTTAGTTAATAATGATAATTATATCTCAATCATAACATTACTCTGCTAATCATCTGAGATAGATCATGCAGGCTATGCATTGAGGAGAACTTTACCTTGAAAATAATACTTGAATAAGGTGACATCTCAATTGAATTTTCCTTTCAAAGGTCATTACTATAATGAAGTAAAATACTGCACCTCAGTTATTTAGTTATTTATAACTTAATTCTCTATTATATGAAAAAATACCACGCAAATAGCAATATAAGACATATATAAAACTTTACTTCTCAAATTTAAATCTGAAGCTTAGTGTAGAAAAAGAGGCAAAAGAAAAAATCTCAGCAAGGGAATCTTTATACTAACAATTAAAAAGTGATAAAATCCTATAAAACTATACTAGAATATCCCTAATTGGATGCTGTCAAAACTTTTAACAAAAAACTACCAAATAAGATAAAGAGCTACACAAATTTAGAAGATCAATAGCGTTGTAGAAGATCATGCATCTTTATGATATATGCCCTGTGAAAAACAAATAAAAATCTGTAGAATTCAATTAGTCAGCTTATTTGTGCTTTATTGATAGGGAAAAGAGGAAAAAGAGGTTTAGAGGAAAGACAATCACCTGCATATCAACAAGCTTCATGGGAACAACATCCTTTAAGTGATACCAAGTTTTATGATCTAACCACTGCCGTAGCAATTCTATGGGAGGTTGGGCCCCATACTCTTCTTTGTGAGGCATATTCAACTCGTCGATAAAAATTACACATTTCTTGCCTAAAGTAGGCCCAAATACTCCTAATAAAAAAGAGTAACTGGTTAAATTACTTCACTAACAATAAATCTGAAAACTTATGCCATTATAATCTGCAACATACATCTCAATATATTTTACAAATCACTGCTCCCTGAACAGAATTAATAAACATTAATTAATTAATTTAATTAAATAAACTCTCCAAAATCATTTACAAACATCTAGAATTTAATCATAACATTCTTTAGATAGACACAATAAATTACTGCATATTGCATTCTTTTCCTTAGGAAATTAGAGAGAAATGTCAATTATTGCCTAAAGGTTCAACAAACCTCTTCTCCTTTTGTCCAATTTGCTCATAATATTTTCCTGCACTTGATTAGCAGATGTCTGTGCTGAGAAATTTATGAAAAGAGGTTGATAAAGCTTACTGTCTGCTTTATTAAGAAGAAAGTCCTGATCAAAAAGGTTAAAATCATTAATTTCCAAAAGATAAAGAAATTAATATAGGAAATTGAACTTTAGTTTTACATTATGATGGAAAAATCAACTTACCATTATATAAGCTGATTTACCAGTACCAGTTGGACCAACAAAAATTAATGGAATCTGATGTGTAAGAATGATTGACATAAGTCCCATGTTTCTGATGGTCTCAATAGTAGGCACTATAATTTGGTTCACTGAAATGTCTCTTGGTATGGGAGGAGCAGATGAAAGTTCTTCTTCCCACAAACGCCATTTACCTTTACCCTAAGATATTATTATTGTCATCAGTAGAAATGGACCCAACAATTAGAACACAAGTGAGGGAGCAAGGTTTGACCAATACATGCACTTATTAAAAATAACATGTGAAGATATTACTTATTATAACTAATTGCCAGCAACTACTAGTGAAAATAGAATTACAATTGGTACATAAAAACAATAAGTCAAAAGCCTCAATTTCCCCTGACAAAAGCAAGTGAATCACTTTTTTTCAAATGGTCAAAGCAGAAGCTGACATAAGTTTTAATAACAGTATATAATACTTGAAGGTAAGAAAATTATTGTCTTTAAATTGTTAGTTATTAAACTAGTGTCTTATAAATAATGTAATATCCTGTGACAAATAAAATATTAGTATTATTTTAATTGTTTTTACTCCCAATGGTATTAATTATTCTAAAATTTGCATAATCATTAAATATAGCACACTGAAACACTAATTACTAAAACATAGAGTATATTGGAAAAATAAATTGTTAAAAAAATGCCAACAAATATTTATCACTTCTGAAAAGCCTTAAAGCAAGTTTTCCACTAAGCATAATATGCCTGCAACATAGGGCTACAATGTATTCCTTGTTCTTACCAGAACAAATTAGGTTTACATTGTTCATTGTCACTGATTTTAGAAAATGATGTACCTCTTTGATGAATTTGTAATCAAATATTGATCCCTGACTCGGAATGGGAAATATGTAAGGTTTTGTAGGAGGAGGAATGTCTAATGTCAGGTCAAGCTCTTCCTTCAAAGTTGCAGGAAATTCCTTCTGCAACAAACCTCGGAAAATAACTTCAAACTTTGCCCTACTATCAGCATCAAGAGGTCCACCCAATGACCACATGCAGGAAAAGAAGAACACACCCTGAAATATGCACATTATTTATTCTTAAATGTAAACCAAAGTCTTCTAATAGAAGAAGAGTCTAGTCATGAATTGAAGGCAGGTTACTTTCTTCATTTAATATTTTATATAAAAATTACCTCTAACTGAGCTCTGACATCCAAATCAGATATACCTTCCATATATTTCTCATCTTTGTAATCATCAATCATACTTTGAAATATGTTCATCAATGAAACTACTAAATTTGTATCAGTTGTTGGTGATAGTTCCTAGGGTACAGATATAAAAGCAAAATTGAAAAGGCTGATATGAGAATAGTAATCCTTAGAAGAGAATTTGAATAGAAGATAATACATTACAAAAATACATTTCACAGCCCAATAAAAAGTTAAATGTTATTATGAATATATATATAGCTGAAATTGTTTTCACAATACTTACTGTTGCACCTCTATGACGAATGAACAACATTAATGGAGGACAAAACCTCAAAAAGAGTTGCTGAATAACATTTTTCTGAAGATCTTGAAGAGATGAGGGTAAAGTTTTGAGCCAAGATGCCAGAATAGGTCCCCAGCCTAATGCATTTGGCTCCATATAAATCATGCCACACCGTGAAACCTTTTCATGAAAAATTCTTTCAATTGTAATTTTTCTATTTATAGTTAAGGAGAAATGTAATTAGAGCTTAATAACATATAATGTACTTCTTAAAAATTGGGCAAAACTTACTACATACTAGGTTGAGATTAATTAAATTGTATTCAGTCAGTATTCATGAATATGCTAATGTGCATGCTGCTAGCCACCACCTAATGCGCCTCTTCAGGGGTATTATCAAAGAGAAAATTAAATACTTCTGATTTATTTTATAAGCTTTATTTTAAATATATTNACAGGAATTAAATGAAATATGAAAGACATACAACATAAAATATTTAAATATCATCATTCAGATAATCTTAAAGAAAATAAAAAAGCTTCCTGTAAAGGCATTTTCTAATTTTTGCTGTAAACAGATGGCCAGTTGATTTACATAAGCTAGAAAGCTTGTTATTAAAAAAAGATCATTCAATAGGATTAATCACTTAAGTTTTCTTCTTAGATGAGAATGATCTGAAATTGATAGAACCATTCATGGATGAGCTTTCCCAAATCAATTCGTTTATTTACAATAAAAACACTTATTGGTGATCAGAATTAATATTTTACAATAATTTAGAACATTGCATCCATGTCATCTTTAGTAGAACTCTCCAAAGGCCTATCAACCGGATCAAATTGTCTCAGTGTTGAGTGCCACTTTTTTGTGAGCAAAGGGCCTTCCTTCCTTCCTTAATGTCAGAATAATTAATGTATTGGGAAATTTTTAAGATTAAGTAAATAAGAATTAAGAAAGGTCTTACTGTAGCAGGTGATGCAGCTTCTAAGTCCATAGGTTCAAACAATAGATTTGTGGTTGGTGATAACTGAATAATTTCACCAGACATCAAGCATAATTTTTTGTTATCATCTAGGACTGTGTTCATGTTTTCAATCCAAATAGCATCTACTGGTCCATCAAATACAAGCCATTTCCTGTTCACAAGTTTTCAAGTATTTCATAAAATGATTAAATGCCCTTCAATAAAAGTTTCACAAACATATGAAAAATCAGGGATGGAATTCATAAATTTCATATACTTCCATTCACTGCAATATTATGTACATACATTTTCCCTTATTATTCTAATTAAAATAATTGTTTGCAAAACATTAACATGAAATTAGAAACAAATAAACTCAGGCAGAAAATATGGCACACCCCAAACAAATAGTGGAAGGCGAGCAGTCATTCTAGGTGCATTATGATACCCTATTAGTTAACATATTTTCCTGTAATAAATCAATTTTGTGGTTTGATTTTGTAATCGGCTCTTAATGGTAATATATAAAATTGGCCCCCCTTAAAGTCCCAGCAGCCAAGCTGGTGAACAAACCACACATGTTAATATGATCTATCACATTTGGTGCTATGACCAGGATGCTTGTTTTTTCAAAATGTAACATGATTTGCTATATAGCAAGACATGGCCTAATTAATGGCTGACCAAGAAACTCTTCTAATTTTTTTGTAATTTTGTTTCTACAATTTTTTTATCACAATTGGAAATTTTGAAATTATAGGGAATTGCCTCATCTTCTAAAAGACTACCTCCAGCCTACCATTGATTTTTCATGGACTTAAACTCTAAATGAATTTTTACAGAAGAATGCATGAACAAGAATATGTACTCAACATTCAACAATCACGCTAGTTGTGCCAGTTGCATAACCACATTTTTAACCATTCTAAAACCAAAATAAGAAACTCTATTCAAGTACCCTTCCTTTGGTGTTTGGTTTGAATTCATAGGACCATTATTATTTCTAATTAAATGCTGTAAAAGAATTGAAGTATGCAGGAGGTAGAATAAAGGTTTTCTTATGGAATAATTTTCAAGTTTACATTTACATGTAAACCCTGCAAACTGCTAGTAGTGTGTGGCAGGTAATGTAAAAACACCAATAACCCTATCACACCCTAACTGCTATTAGCTTCTCCAATGTTTGCAGGAAAAATTACCAGAAGTAACTATCCATCCAGGTAATCACTTCACTGAATGGCTACTTAGTTTTCTCTTGTATCTTTCACATATTGCAAATTATCTAGATTCATACCCAGAATATCTTTGTTAAAGTGATGACAAATTTTTAATCAATTAAATCCTCTCATAAATCCTTAATGAATTTGATACAACTGTCTTTTTGGGGAGAGCAGTAAACTTGATCTGTCTTTTTGGGAAGAGCAGTAAACTTGATCTGTCTTTCTGGGAAGAGCAGCAGTACTTTTTGAATCTATTTTTCAATGCATTTGCTTTAATAGTTACTGATATCGGATGGATACAGACAGAAAAACCCATTTTAAATGCTTCCACTAATATGTGGTTTTCTTCTGGTCCCTGCCCCTATCCCAGGAAGCAAATTGTAAAAATGCAAGTTAAGGCAATCTACTAACCCCTTATAAGGTAGATTTTTTCCATCCATAGATACAACACCTTTTAGCCAATCATCCACCTCATTTAATAAACCAAAATTGTTTTACACTTTCTGTATTGCCATTTTTCATCACAATTTTTCATTTTAAAGATTTTCATACAGAAGATTAATAATAATAATTTCTTATGGAAATTTTTCCTCTTGATTTGGAAAGTTTTTAATACCATTTGTTAACCTGCATTAGTACCTGCCTGCACAGATAGTAGCACCTTCCTGTTATTATTGAATAGAACAATTGGTTAAAAGTAGACATAATGGCTATACCTTTTCAGAGTATAAATATATTGTTTGAAAATACAATTTTACATTATTAAAATAAATGTATTCAAATCAAACCAAAATCTAAAATTAAAACCAGATCCTTGACTCCCTGACCCAGAAGATTTTTTCAAATGGTTCTTCTTTAAAAATCTTGGATTGCAATTGTATGTTAAAGCAATATCTTTTGCTTTTACTTTTACCCTTTTTCTAACATTCAAGGGACTCCAAGGAAAATCTCCAAGGAACTATTTCCTTCTTGCATCTCAATGTTCATGAAAACTGCATGATTGGACAAAGAATATCCAACAAAATGCACATTTATCTTAGCATACAAAAACAGGAAAAAAATAGGTAAATGTTTAAATAGTTACAGTAACATGCACTACTAGAAACTAACAAGATATATATTCAAATATACATATATCTGATTCCATATTTATAACATTTTGGACAGAAGTTTTCCAACCCTTAGATTGTAGGCAATTTTGCATTGATGTCTCAGCTCTCCAGACCCCTCCCATATTATATATATTTATATTTATGTTAAAAAATAAGGAAAGGAAGTGAGTGAACCTAAGATCCCAAAATAAGAGAAATCTACCAAAAGGAAGTAAATTTCCATTGCTTTATGTTAACAAAAGAAGATTGAAACTATGACATGGATAACATACTTCTACTTTACTGTTATTGACACTGTGNATTCATAGTTTCCATACATAATTATTCCTTATAATTCCTACTATGATACCATTCCTTTCTCTTCATGAAATACAGTTTGTAATTAATAAATTCATTATACAAGGTAGGCTTGTGACTTGAGTGGAGATGAAATCACAGTAAAATCTAGGTTACATGAACATTACTAATTACCATGAAAAAATGGAAATTATAATAATTAATGTATTGGGAAATTTTTAAGATTAAGTAAATAAGAATTAAGAAAGGTCTTACTGTAGCAGGTGATGCAGCTTCTAAGTCCATAGGTTCAAACAATAGATTTGTGGTTGGTGATAACTGAATAATTTCACCAGACATCAAGCATAATTTTTTGTTATCATCTAGGACTGTGTTCATGTTTTCAATCCAAATAGCATCTACTGGTCCATCAAATACAAGCCATTTCCTGTTCACAAGTTTTCAAGTATTTCATAAAATGATTAAATGCCCTTCAATAAAAGTTTCACAAACATATGAAAAATCAGGGATGGAATTCATAAATTTCATATACTTCCATTCACTGCAATATTATGTACATACATTTTCCCTTATTATTCTAATTAAAATAATTGTTTGCAAAACATTAACATGAAATTAGAAACAAATAAACTCAGGCAGAAAATATGGCACACCCCAAACAAATAGTGGAAGGCGAGCAGTCATTCTAGGTGCATTATGATACCCTATTAGTTAACATATTTTCCTGTAATAAATCAATTTTGTGGTTTGATTTTGTAATCGGCTCTTAATGGTAATATATAAAATTGGCCCCCCTTAAAGTCCCAGCAGCCAAGCTGGTGAACAAACCACACATGTTAATATGATCTATCACATTTGGTGCTATGACCAGGATGCTTGTTTTTTCAAAATGTAACATGATTTGCTATATAGCAAGACATGGCCTAATTAATGGCTGACCAAGAAACTCTTCTAATTTTTTTGTAATTTTGTTTCTACAATTTGTTTATCACAATTGGAAATTTTGAAATTATAGGGAATTGCCTCATCTTCTAAAAGACTACCTCCAGCCTACCATTGATTTTTCATGGACTTAAACTCTAAATGAATTTTTACAGAAGAATGCATGAACAAGAATATGTACTCAACATTCAACAATCACGCTAGTTGTGCCAGTTGCATAACCACATTTTTAACCATTCTAAAACCAAAATAAGAAACTCTATTCAAGTACCCTTCCTTTGGTGTTTGGTTTGAATTCATAGGACCATTATTATTTCTAATTAAATGCTGTAAAAGAATTGAAGTATGCAGGAGGTAGAATAAAGGTTTTCTTATGGAATAATTTTCAAGTTTACATTTACATGTAAACCCTGCAAACTGCTAGTAGTGTGTGGCAGGTAATGTAAAAACACCAATAACCCTATCACACCCTAACTGCTATTAGCTTCTCCAATGTTTGCAGGAAAAATTACCAGAAGTAACTATCCATCCAGGTAATCACTTCACTGAATGGCTACTTAGTTTTCTCTTGTATCTTTCACATATTGCAAATTATCTAGATTCATACCCAGAATATCTTTGTTAAAGTGATGACAAATTTTTAATCAATTAAATCCTCTCATAAATCCTTAATGAATTTGATACAACTGTCTTTTTGGGGAGAGCAGTAAACTTGATCTGTCTTTTTGGGAAGAGCAGTAAACTTGATCTGTCTTTCTGGGAAGAGCAGCAGTACTTTTTGAATCTATTTTTCAATGCATTTGCTTTAATAGTTACTGATATCGGATGGATACAGACAGAAAAACCCATTTTAAATGCTTCCACTAATATGTGGTTTTCTTCTGGTCCCTGCCCCTATCCCAGGAAGCAAATTGTAAAAATGCAAGTTAAGGCAATCTACTAACCCCTTATAAGGTAGATTTTTTCCATCCATAGATACAACACCTTTTAGCCAATCATCCACCTCATTTAATAAACCAAAATTGTTTTACACTTTCTGTATTGCCATTTTTCATCACAATTTTTCATTTTAAAGATTTTCATACAGAAGATTAATAATAATAATTTCTTATGGAAATTTTTCCTCTTGATTTGGAAAGTTTTTAATACCATTTGTTAACCTGCATTAGTACCTGCCTGCACAGATAGTAGCACCTTCCTGTTATTATTGAATAGAACAATTGGTTAAAAGTAGACATAATGGCTATACCTTTTCAGAGTATAAATATATTGTTTGAAAATACAATTTTACATTATTAAAATAAATGTATTCAAATCAAACCAAAATCTAAAATTAAAACCAGATCCTTGACTCCCTGACCCAGAAGATTTTTTCAAATGGTTCTTCTTTAAAAATCTTGGATTGCAATTGTATGTTAAAGCAATATCTTTTGCTTTTACTTTTACCCTTTTTCTAACATTCAAGGGACTCCAAGGAAAATCTCCAAGGAACTATTTCCTTCTTGCATCTCAATGTTCATGAAAACTGCATGATTGGACAAAGAATATCCAACAAAATGCACATTTATCTTAGCATACAAAAACAGGAAAAAAATAGGTAAATGTTTAAATAGTTACAGTAACATGCACTACTAGAAACTAACAAGATATATATTCAAATATACATATATCTGATTCCATATTTATAACATTTTGGACAGAAGTTTTCCAACCCTTAGATTGTAGGCAATTTTGCATTGATGTCTCAGCTCTCCAGACCCCTCCCATATTATATATATTTATATTTATGTTAAAAAATAAGGAAAGGAAGTGAGTGAACCTAAGATCCCAAAATAAGAGAAATCTACCAAAAGGAAGTAAATTTCCATTGCTTTATGTTAACAAAAGAAGATTGAAACTATGACATGGATAACATACTTCTACTTTACTGTTATTGACACTGTGAATACTCATTAGTTTTGAAAATGGTAAAAAAATTGTACTGCTAAATTTTATACTTCAATTAATTAGGAAGACTTAATAACACATTATCAGAGTAAAGCATACTTCACCTATCTGCTGTTGTAGATGTAGCAAATTGACGATAACTCACAGCAAGAACTCCATCTGACCATTCATGAGATACAGGATCAAACTGACCATAAAGCTGTCCCATTGTGATAGATTTAGGATTTATTACAACTATCTGAACCTTATGTTCATCCATTCCACCCTATAAAAGGGAATTTACAAATGGCAATAATAAATTTTATTCAGCTTATGATGTACAGGATATGTATAGCCTCATCAAAGTAAAGATATAAAGAAACAGCACAATCCACAAATTATATAATTTACAATGTTATATTAAATATATATATTCATTATCATACAGGAATTAAATGAAATATGAAAGACATACAACATAAAATATTTAAATATCATCATTCAGATAATCTTAAAGAAAATAAAAAAGCTTCCTGTAAAGGCATTTTCTAATTTTTGCTGTAAACAGATGGCCAGTTGATTTACATAAGCTAGAAAGCTTGTTATTAAAAAAAGATCATTCAATAGGATTAATCACTTAAGTTTTCTTCTTAGATGAGAATGATCTGAAATTGATAGAACCATTCATGGATGAGCTTTCCCAAATCAATTTGTTTATTTACAATAAAAACACTTATTGGTGATCAGAATTAATATTTTACAATAATTTAGAACATTGCATCCATGTCATCTTTAGTAGAACTCTCCAAAGGCCTATCAACCGGATCAAATTGTCTCAGTGTTGAGTGCCACTTTTTTGTGAGCAAAGGGCCTTCCTTCCTTCCTTAATGTCAGACAACATGCTAGTTTTTCTTACCCTCTGTTTATCGTCCTTTCAGTGATGTGTTTCTGCAAATATTCTCTTCTTAAATGCACTCAGGGTCTCAGATAGTCAAGTGTATAGCTTGTTTGCCTTTGGTGAAAGCAGTCCCTGGCTTAGTTCCCAGTGGGGGCCCATTTATGCAAAATTACCTCAGTAGTTGAAGCACAACTACTAATACTACTCTTAAAATGCACTACATGCATTTATTTTTCTCTTTGGTAACAATTCTCATAAAATAATTAATCCCCTCAGATCCTTTAAATATCATTTTCCACTTTTTCACTCATTATATTTTTTCTATTCTTTCCCACAACCAAACAAAAAGTCTTGAAGAGATCTCTCTTTTCTATGGTCCTCGTCTCAACTCCATCCAAAGCCACACTCTGAACATAAGCAATCTGCCAATCTTTTTCTTAGTTTCAGCAACATGTTCCTGGTAGTGAGTAAACTTTCTCCCTCCCTAAGTACTGATTTACCATTGTAAATTCTTGTTTGTATGTCATGCATACACCTTCACCCACCTATTTGAAGAATTTATTCTTACCAGGTATTTGTCCCAATTTTTTTCTTTCTATAGATACATTGATGTCTACATATTTTTGTCAGTTTCATTACTATTTTTATTTATCCTCACTTTCATTACATATTCCCATCCTACAGATTTTTTCATCATTTCTGTAATTTTTCTCTTTTTCTGCTGTCACTGCCTAATCATCAGTATACTTTACATATTGAAAATTTTCTCCAACAATTATTACATCAATTGTCTCTTTTCAAACATCTTCTACAAGCTTCTCTACTTTTACATTTAAAAGCACCAGTGACACGCAGCCTCCCTTAAAACTCTCCCAATATTTACCTTTACCTCCTCTGTATCTGTACCTTCACCCTCCACTCTTATTATCACTTTTTGACCTCTGTGCAGTTCTTTTATTAATCTTCAATCTTTCCAGTCAATTTCAATGTTATGCAAGATCTTCAAGATTTTCTTCCAGTTTACTTCAGCAAACACTTTCACCTAGTTAATAAAGGCATGCATGAACTTCCCAATAAATGTTATCTTCAAGCTAGCAAATGCATCTCTAGAACCTCATCTTCTACTACTGGGTAACTTCAATTTTTTCTTAACATTTTTTATCTATGATTCCATTCCTTTTGTGATTAGTCGAGTCCAGGCACTAATCACATGGAAAATGCAGTTTTTCGTTTAGTAGTACTTATATCCTTTTTTATTTCTCTTCTTTGAAATCCAAACTAAAATATCATCATGCTTCATCATACATTAAATGCATGAATCTGGTTAATGTTGTTATTATACCTTTCTCCTATGTTCTTTTCTCTCCAAGAACCTCTGATGATATATTATCATATCCTACTGCTTCACTTACTTTAAGTTCTTTAATAGTTTTATCTACTTCTCATTTGGTTATTTCTGGATCTTTGTTATCCTCTTCACATACCCACTTGTTTCAACATTCACTATCTTCACTATTCAACCAAAGCATGTTGACTAAGTAAATTTATTTCTGCTAGACAACAATAAATAATGACACATACGAACCATGTATCAATGCATGGCATCATCATCAGGTACAAATAAGCAATATTGCTCAGAATATATAGGAACATGAAGGCAACTATACTTTACCTCTCCCCCTAATGAGTAAAGTAAGAGAAGGAGCAAAAACGCTTTCCAATTCTCTCTATTCTGAGCCTCTCGTTGTCATGTTACCCCTAAATACTGAATGATGTCTCTGTTCCATCGGTCCCTTGTTCTTCTTCTTGGTCTCTTCACATCTCTTGGTATCCAGTTCAGAACTGCTGATGTCCATCGGTTGTCGTTTCTTCTCGCAACATAGCCTCCCCACATCCATTTCAGTGATCTTACCTTATCTATGATGTCTGTCACTCCTGTCATCTTCCTAACCCAGGTGTAGCGTTTCCTGTCTCTTCTTGTGATTCCAAGCATACATCGTTCCATACTTCTTTGTGTAGTCTGAAGTCGCTGGGTTATTGCTGCGTTTAACACCCATGTTTCACTTCCATATGTCAAAACTGGTAGAATGCATTGGTTGAAGACCTTTCTCTTCAAGATCATTGGCATTTTCCACTTCAGAATATGGGCGTTTCTTCCGAAGGCACTCCAGCCTAGTTTAATTCTTCGATTCACTTCATTAATGCTGTTTTTCTCTCCTGTCATAACCAGTTGTCCCAGGTAAGTTTACTCTGAACAAACATCAAGGGGTACCTCTTTTAGTAGGATTGGTACTTGTGCTGCAAAAGAATTATACAATACCTTAGTTTTCAATAAGTTTATCCTGAGTCCTTTCTTCTGCCCTGCCGTGTTCAGTTCTTGAAGTCTTGATGCTAGATCTTCATCGTTGGTTGCGAAGAGTACTATATCATCTGCAAAACGCAAATGACTGATGTGCTCTCAATTGATCCATAGGCCTCTTTCCTCCCTGTCTAAGGTTTTAAAAACTTCTTCCAGAACAGCTGTAAAAAGAATTGGTGAAAGGCAGTCATCTTGTCTCACTCCCTTCTCAATCTGGAATTCCTCTGTTTCTTCATGCAGCATTACAGAGGCCATGGCATCCTTGTAGATCTATCTATCTATCCCTTGTTACCCCAGTGCTACCAGTGTGGAGGAGGTACTTACCGAGTCAAAGGCCTGGGCATAGTTCACAAAGCAGAGTACCAGTGACATCTCATATTCGTTCATTCTGCTGATAATTTCTTGCAGCGTGTGGATGTGGTCAATAGTGCTGAATCCCTTGCAAAATCCAGCTTGTTCTCTGGGCTGGGCAGCTGCCAGGGATGTCTTCAGACGTGTAGCTATTACTCTCATGAACGTTTTGTAAATAACAGGAAGGTGGCTGATGGAGTGGTATTTCTTCAAATCTTCCTTGCTTCCTTTCTTGTGCAAAAGGAAAATCTTTGCATGGTTCCAGTCCTTCGGAATTCTCCCTTGTCTAAGGCAATTAGTGAATAACTGCGCTAGGACAGGAGAAATTTCTGTAACACCAAGTTTCAGATATTCTGCTAAAACTCCATCTGCTCCTCCTGCCTTTCCATTCTTCATTTTCTTGATGGCCTCTGTTACTTCATGGGGATTTTCTGAGTTCCGTGCTTCTTCTAGGTTTTCCCCTTCAACATTTTCTGTCTTCTTGTATAAGTTGGTGAAGTATTCTGCTACTGTCCTCAGTATTGCTTTTCTATTGGAAGTTGTTGTGCCATCTTCTTTCTGGACCACCAAGATTTGTTTCTTTCCCATTGCTAGGCTTTGTCTGACCCTCTTTATGCTCTTGTTGTTCTCTATAGCCTCCTGCACAATTCTTTCATTAAAATTCCTTACATCTTCCTTCATTGCCACTCTGATAGACTTGCATAGCTATACATATTCGATACTTTCCTTTGGCAAGTCTGAGTGCTTCAGTTGCTTTTGCTGTTTCATCATTTTCCTGGTTCTGTCGCTGAACTTCTTATCCTTTGGTCTTTTTGGCATACTTGCTACTTCTTCTGCCGCTGCCTTCACGACTTCCATGACTTAGGCTTCCAGTTATACTTCCTGAAGTGCTGAAAACCTATTTCTAAGTTCCAGCTGAAACTCTTTCCTATTTTCTTCTAATTTTGCAATACTTACCTCCTGTTTCCTGCTTGAGACCAACTTCTTTCGCTCCATTCTGACGTTAATCTTCATTCTGCATCTAACTATTCTATGGTCACTTCTGGTGTTGAAGTTATTTAGTACTTCACAATTAGTAACTTTGTAGAGTTTGCTAACCAATATGTAGTCTATTTCACTTTTTACTCCATTAGGGCCTCTCCAAGTCTACTTTCTTGTAGGATTCTTCTTGAAATATCTATTTGTTATCACATATTGGTGCACTCTGCAAACTCTACCAGGCGGTGACCTCGTTCATTTCTCTGTCCTAGTCCATGTTTTCCTGTGACAGCATCATCTGCTTTCTGCTTACGGATATGAGCATTAAAATTGCCCATGATGATTTTATAACAGTGATCTTCCTTGTCCTGTTCCAAGCCAAGAGTCTGGTAGAAATTTTCAAATTCCTCTTCGCTTCTGGCTGCTGTTGGTGCATAAACTTGGATGATCTGAACAGATTAATGCTTATTTATCCTGAGGATGAGCTTACATTTTCTGTCATATACACTTTCTATTTTCTTCACATTATTTTTCCATTTCTTGTTAATCAAGAAGCCAACTCCTCCAAGTCTTCCATCCATTGTTCCCCTATAATAGAATATATGCTCTTCCTTGAGTGTAACCAGTTCTTCTGATTTTCTTCTTACTTCACTGAGTTTGATGGCATCCCATTTTGTCTTCTCTGCTTCATTGAGTAGTTCCAGGAGTCGATTTTTACTCTTCAAGCTGCGGCAGTTGTATGTTGCAAAGTTATTTCTTATTCATGACGGGTTATTTCTTTTCTTCATGATGGACCTCTGTAATGCCACCACCTCCTGGACATCTGAATGGGTGGTGCTTTTACATCCGGATAGATTTCCATTACAGAAGCTCATTGAGATAAATTGTAATTGTGCCTGGAGGGTAAAAGACAGTGATTCACCAGGCTGTCCCACTGCCGGTTGGTGAATGAATGAGTGCCACTCTCACTATTTGGCCAGAGATATTGTTGAAGCCTTCTTAGCATGGTTGAACCTGAGCTATACATACATCGCCTCCAACCTCCGTTTACACCCCTCCGCCCCGATGAGGCAATGAACTGTGAGGAGGGGAGATACATATATATATATTGCAGTTCTGAACTGGATACCAAGAGATGTGAAGAGACCAAGAAGAAAACCAAGGGACCAATGGAACAGAGACATCATTCAGTATTTAGGGGTAACATGGCAACGAGAAGCTCAGAATAGAGAGAATTGGAAAGCTCTTGAAGAGGCCTACATCCGACGTCGGATTGAAAATGGCTGATGATGATGATATATATATATATATATATATATANAAAATAAGGTGGTTTTGTAAAAGTCAAAACAAAATTAAAGTAATGCTGTGAAAAATACAATGGCCCATATGTAAGATACATTGAAAAACACTTCTCCCAGCTTCATCCACTTCTTTGGTGTGATTCAACTATAACATAAAAAAGTTAGAAAGAGAATGTAAAGGAACTACATGGAAAAGGCATGGAGCCTACCAGCAATAGGATAAATAGTGAGTAAGAAACAGAAAATTATATTGGAACTAGGATATAAGATAGTGAAACTGAATGAGCATTGTATGATATGAAAGGGATTAAAATTGGGTTATATGTAATATAAACCAGTTGGGTAAATAGGGATAAACCAGTTGAGTTTCTTTGAAAATTGGGGAAAAGTTGTGAGAATTATATCTTTCCTCAATCAAGAAAAATGTTGAGGTGGTGGTCATTTTAAAAGTGCTTCAACAGCAAAGATAATCTTGCACATAAGCTTTACCACAAACTAAAACCAGAATCTCTTTCACCAAAGCTGAATATATTACCCTATGGCTATCTGGAGGACTCTGGAAAAATGTATGATGAAGGAAAGTAGTCAGAGGAATTTACTAAGATGATTCATATTCCACTGAAGGAAAATATAAATATCTGAACATTGTGAAATACACGGAACACAGTTAAATACTTCATGCAGAAAAATTTATTCAAAGGGCTTGAAATATAAGGAAAGAGGGAAATTTTGAGGGGAAAACTGAAGATCAATTTGGGTTTTCAGAGAAGGAAAGGTAGTAGGAATGCAATAAATATAATATAATTGCTTATAGATGAAACCTTGAATTTAAGAGAGAATGAATGAAGATATGAATGTTTTAATGATTTTGAAAATGGCATTTGACAGAATGCAATTGGCAAAATTAATAGGTGTTTCGAAGAATTATTGATAAGATTGGAAGAATGGGCAATCAGTGCAAAATGACCAACCATATAGGCTGAGTGGTTAGTGTGCTAGTATTCCAACCCCATGGTCCCTGATTTGAGTCCAGGCTGATTGGATTTTTCAGGTTAGGGAGTGGTTGTGTGTGTTTGTCCATTGTTACTGTTTATGACTACCACAGTAATTGTCTGATATACTTTTATAATATAATATAAATTCTATGATAATTCCCAAAAGCAATTAGCAAATTTTCTTGAAGAAAATAATTCCATTCAAGTGTATTTTTAAAGAAATTTCCAATTAAGTGCCTATCTCTGATACCTTCATCTATTAAAAATTAAAATCTTTCACTAGGTCATGTAGAAACCTTACCCTCTCCTCCATGTCAGCAAGGGCGCCTGCTAAAGTTCGGTAAGCTGAAGTTTTCCCACCAAAAGGAGGGCCAACAATCATAAAGCCATGTCTTACAGTCATCATTTCATAAATTTGTTGTATCTTTCTTAGGAATGCTGAAGTACAGCATAAGTTTTTCTTTTCACACACTTTTTCAACTGCTGTATTTAGATATGTATAATCAGGAGTTGGAAGTGTGACTTCAGGGAAGAGGTCAGAAGCTATGCCCTGAGAAAATTAACACAAAGGACTGAAATGTAAGAGCTGATGATTTTACTAAAAGCTTTCAAAAAAGGCTCAGTGAAACAAAGTGTTATTGATTTTTTACAAAAAAGAAAAAGATTTTCAGCTTTAAAGATTCAATGCTCACAAACCTGAAACAAAGGAAGATCATGTGTTAAAAATTTTGGAATATTGACATCAATTATAGAACGCAACATTAGTATATCCTCTGACTCTTCTGGATACTTAAGGTTATTTAGTACTTCACAATTAGTAACTTTGTAGAGTTTGTTAACCAATATGTAGTCTATNTTAATAATTAAAATATACTTCTATACAGCATTTCCACCTGGTCAGAAGGCCAAATTGCAATATATTTAAAAATAAATAAGATGTTAGCCATAGTGAATTGGAAGAATACATCCAGGAGAGGGTGAAAACCAAGGGTAAGGATGATAATATTCTATTTAAAGTTATGAATGTAAACTCACCGTAATCATAATGGGGTTGATAAGATAATTGTTCTGAGCAGAGCCTGTAAGTTGCCACTATTTTTACAGCTAATGGTCGAGCATTAAGGAATCCATAGGAATAAAGAACAATCTCTGATATCAATGCATAGTCAGGAACCATCATAGCCACAGAACGAAACAGTGCCTAAAATAAAAGGTTCAGCTATATTTTTTAAGTAGAATATTGTTACATACTCAGGAAATAAAACTTTAGATATTAATGAACATTTTTCTCATATTCAGCTACATAACAACAATACACAAAAATCCAGCTGCCCACTCTGCACTTGAAGTACATCAATTTAAATTGACTCACTCCACT
The DNA here is from genome assembly GCA_000376725.2 of Ladona fulva. Taxonomy (NCBI): domain Eukaryota; kingdom Metazoa; phylum Arthropoda; class Insecta; order Odonata; family Libellulidae; genus Ladona; species Ladona fulva. Next base: position 507,742 of record KZ308311.1, read on the forward strand.
TAAGTAAGAAATGTTATTTCAAATACAAATAATGCAAAGCAAAATAAAATGTAAATTATGTAAGTTAAAAATTTCATACTTTACCTTTAAGTTGTCAGGAAGCTCTGATCTACCAGCATAACCTGGATTCATAGTGATAAATACTGCACAAGTTGGATCAAGTTTGATTTCAGTTCCCTCAAAGACTATCATTGGAAGTCCACTGTTGATCCCTTGTTGTATGGTTAAAATTTGTTGGGCTACTACTGACAAGACTTCCAGATCAATGCGGTTAAACTCATCAAAGCATGACCATGCTCCACAAGATGCTAAGCCCTAACAATTTGACAAAAGCATGAGAAAACATCTCAAAATTAAATTTCTGTGACTGTATAAATACTGTGTAATTTTAATCAAAGATTAATATGTTAATGAATATCTAAATGACATCAGGCAGGGTTAAAAATAATATAGAAACATATTATAGTGTGAATCATTAAATCCTTTAACTTGAATATTTTTAATCTTATAGCAAAAATGATAAGAAATAAATTAACATAAAAATAAGGTGGTTTTGTAAAAGTCAAAACAAAATTAAAGTAATGCTGTGAAAAATACAATGGCCCATATGTAAGATACATTGAAAAACACTTCTCCCAGCTTCATCCACTTCTTTGGTGTGATTCAACTATAACATAAAAAAGTTAGAAAGAGAATGTAAAGGAACTACATGGAAAAGGCATGGAGCCTACCAGCAATAGGATAAATAGTGAGTAAGAAACAGAAAATTATATTGGAACTAGGATATAAGATAGTGAAACTGAATGAGCATTGTATGATATGAAAGGGATTAAAATTGGGTTATATGTAATATAAACCAGTTGGGTAAATAGGGATAAACCAGCTGAGTTTCTTTGAAAATTGGGGAAAAGTTGTGAGAATTATATCTTTCCTCAATCAAGAAAAATGTTGAGGTGGTGGTCATTTTAAAAGTGCTTCAACAGCAAAGATAATCTTGCACATAAGCTTTACCACAAACTAAAACCAGAATCTCTTTCACCAAAGCTGAATATATTACCCTATGGCTATCTGGAGGACTCTGGAAAAATGTATGATGAAGGAAAGTAGTCAGAGGAATTTACTAAGATGATTCATATTCCACTGAAGGAAAAGATAAATATCTGAACATTGTGAAATACACGGAACACAGTTAAATACTTCATGCAGAAAAATTTATTCAAAGGGCTTGAAATATAAGGAAAGAGGGAAATTTTGAGGGGAAAACTGAAGATCAATTTGGGTTTTCAGAGAAGGAAAGGTAGTAGGAATGCAATAAATATAATATAATTGCTTATAGATGAAACCTTGAATTTAAGAGAGAATGAATGAAGATATGAATGTTTTAATGATTTTGAAAATGGCATTTGACAGAATGCAATTGGCAAAATTAATAGGTGTTTTGAAGAATTATTGATAAGATTGGAAGAATGGGCAATCAGTGCAAAATGACCAACCATATAGGCTGAGTGGTTAGTGTGCTAGTATTCCAACCCCATGGTCCCTGATTTGAGTCCAGGCTGATTGGATTTTTCAGGTTAGGGAGTGGTTGTGTGTGTTTGTCCATTGTTACTGTTTATGACTACCACAGTAATTGTCTGATAAATGGATGATGATGGAGACTTTGGGAAATAAAAATCTATATATTAATAAAATGGCAGCAGTTAGGGAATGTACTAAATACATAGTGGTTCATACTATTAAATACACTAATTTCATATCATTAACAATATTGATAAAATGAAATAAATTATAAAGAAAGGAACATTTGAATAAAAATAAATGTCAGGAAAAGTTTCATTGTAATATTTACCTAAGGTAAAAAAGCTAAGTCATCAATCAGAGTTCAAGGTATTTATGGACCCCAATTCATGATTTAGTAGGGCCATCATCATTCCCATCTTTTCCTAAAAACAGCTTTATAGATCATGAATCTAGGAAACCCCTAGATAACAAGTACTCCCATAATTTGAGTACCTTACCCACAAAGTAGAGCCTGTCCTTGGTGGAACCAATACAAAACTGTGACACTGAGCCAAGATATTACATCATTGAAGTGTTGCTAAGGTATAGTTAGACCCCTGGGTTTTTGGCTGAGAGTAAGGTCTTAAAAATAGAGATACACTCACATTTATAAAGCATTTATGGGAAATTAAAATCAATTATTGTATTATCAAAATATTGTACAGCTGTTGTACTCAAGGGATGAACCCAAATGCACAGAAGTTAGAGGAAGAGGAAAGTGGAAGAAGAAGATAATAGTTAGGAACCACAGCCAAAAAGAATAAAGCTGGTCCCCTCCGTTCCACAAACTCTCTTATTTCTTCATTCTAGGGAAGATTGGACTCATCATGGACGAAAATGAGGGAACAGTCATGTGCATTCTTATAGCAAGACAGCTATACTTGATTAAATACTATATGCTACACTGCATTAGATGATTTAATGAGATGGAATATGATGATTTTTGAGAACAAAATCTAAACTTGAAATAACAATAATAAATAGCAATAAACCAGCTTGGATAGCCAAGTGGGCAATGCATTTGACTTTGGTGAAAGCAGTCCAGGGTTTGATTCCTGGTGGGAGACCATGTGCTAAATTACTTAAGCTATCGAAGCACTTTTAACAATACTACTACCAATAATAATAAACAATCTAGACTTGAGTAAGCAAGTACAGTGATACCTGCTTTTAACATAATCACATGGTGCAGTAAAAATAAAAAATAATTTTCTGTAGTGGAGTTTTCTGTCATCTACAAGTTCTGTCATATACAGTTTTCACAGTGCTTGAAAACACTACAACCTGACAAGTATTAAATTCTCCTTCAATGTAAGAGAGCTTAAATCACACAAACTGAAAGAACCTCAAGTGTGTTTGGTAAGAATAATCAAAAAACTGATGCTTATTATACTTTTCTAAGATCTTATTTGAATTTGTTAATACTCTGAAAATAAAATTTACTATTTTAAATATAGTAGAATAAGAATTATGGGAGAAATTCAAAATTAGGTAGGGAACCTCTGACCTCACCTTGAAGAATTTTCCAAGTGCAATATAATCTAGACCATCTGAACAATTAAAGACAACACACTGTTTAGCTACAGCCTTAGCTAAGTCCTTTATTGTTTCAGTCTTTCCAGTTCCAGCAGGACCTTCAGGAGCTCCTCCTTCATTTAAAAGTTAACAAAAGATATAATATAATTTAGAAATATGATAATAAAATAATTTAGGGAATATTGTTAAAGAAACACAAAATTAACATGGGAAATATAATAATACCTAGATGCAATTGCAGAGCTCCAAAGAGAGTTCGA
>KZ308311.1:512600-526581 GCA_000376725.2 Ladona fulva
AAAAGCAATTAATAGGAGCAATTTCTTTGAAGATGAAGCAGAAATGGAGGGAAATAAAATAGGGATTTATTCATCAACAAGGTTGTTAAAGTAATATTATTTCTGGGAAAATAAAATTCACTACGTAAAATTCCACAGGAGTATTATAATATTATTTCAGCTACAGATTTTCAAGAATTGGACAACATAAATATCAAGTCACAAAAAATATTATTTGAATGAAATGCATGTCACACAAACATCTACATAGGAAATCTAATGGAAAGTTTGGGCTAGAAAAATTTCAAAATATAATATATTCATGAGTTAGTTACCCAGTTTTTTTGGCCATGCTGGGTAAATGGCGACCCCCATTGGGAATGGAACCAAGGTGAATGACTTCCCCCCTTTTGTATTGGTATCCAAAGAACTTTTAAAATATATGGAAATATTAATTTCAATAAAATTTCTTCACTGTTTTTGAGAGTCACTGGAGACTAGACCATACTTGACAATAACAATAATCATTTACGATCTACATTCTAAACAATTTTTTACTTGCATCCAATCTATATCAAATTACCTAGAGTAACACGAATTTGCTTGCTCAGATTCCCTCGTACTAACTCCACTATTGCCTCAATTTGTGAATTACACTGTTGAAGATACAGGGGAACGTTTTCATCTGCTCCTTTCTCAATAGCTTCATGTATTTCTGATGTCCAATAAGTTTGTGAAACACACAATACAGTTTGTCCAGGCCAATCAAGAACCCATGCATCACGATCTTTAATAGGATATGCATCAAGAGCTTCTTTTACCATCTAGTAAGTTAAAGGAAGAAGGTCAAAAGAAATTTAGAATGAATAATATATAAAAATCTCAAGAGCTATGATGACAATGATATAATATATCTTTGCATAACTAATCAGACTTTCAAGATATCCAATATAGATTATTTCAAACCTTATGCACACTTTTTTTCATAATGCTCTCTAATTCAAGGAGCCATTTTTCCACTTGGCCACGAGCTGAAGCAGTTGAAATAATATCCACTAATTGTATCACTTCTCCTTCACTGGATAACATGTGAGTGACTTCCAAATCATCATTGAATGTTAGGGATGCAATGCCCTCAAAGCACTTCTTGAGATGGGGCTGAACTCTAAGAGAATTATTTACTTCATATTAAAACTTTAACTTCAGTACATGCACATATATGATTTGGTAAAAATCAGGATCAAAGAGCATATCTGAAAATAATGAGCTATTGTAATAATGAAACTCAAATTTTGACATACATATGAGATTATATTGCTAGGACAAAACAGATTGGTGAGAGATCCACAGTTAATTGCAATAGCTCAATTTCTTTTAATTTTGTCCCAAGAGTATTTATAGCTCAATAATTCTACTAAGAAGTAAATGGTATAGTTGAAATTCAAATTGGATCTCATTGAAACATTATCACTCTTCCTATTTCTATTATCAAAATCTGTATAGAATATGAACTTGACATAGTATTAGAAGAAAATACCTTGTTGGGTCCTTGGTTTCAGACAGGATTTCTAGAAGTTCATCATTGGAGAGGAAAAAGAATCTAGGAAAAAATAAACGCTTCTTTTCAAGGTATTCATTAAGGCCTCGTTGAATAGCTTCCAAAAGATCATCACACTTTTTGAGTCTCTCTAACATCTTATCTATAGCAATCACAGATAGGACCCTAGGATCAGCTACTACACTTCTCATCACCTCTCTCCAAGTCTTTTAGAGAAAAAAATGATTTGTAAAGCAATAATTCAACAAGTTATTCCATAAAAGATAAAAAAAATTCAATAGTATTTTAATTTGACTCTTTAAATTTTCATCTGTTTATGATGAAAAAATTGAAATTGTGAAACTTAATAGTGAAATTTTTCTGAGATGGTGTATCATTAAAACAACTATCTTAACTAAAGGATATAGTAGTCTGATGAGTAGATAGCATATCGGCAGAAAGTTTCAATTCAGATAGTAACTTTTTACCTTGTCCACAGCGCTAAAACGCCTTCCTTCTTCTGGCATTTGAGATTGAATATCAGGGGAAGAGAAAATAGGCTCAAGATAGAGCCATGTTGACTGAACTTTAGTCCATGCATCCAAAATTTCCTGAAGAGACATAAGTTTTGCCTCCCAATCTCTTAAGGATAAATTGTAAGAAAAGGAGCATATACATACACATTTATGTATTAGTACATTTCTTTACCACTTTTATTTTGCTACTCAAATGAATGATTGATAATTCCATTGGTTTCATTACTTAATGTACAATTAGATATTAAAACTAACTAAGATGTAACTATATAACTAACCATAAAGAAAAGCGTATGTGAAATCCAGGCAATCAAATACGCAATGCTCCAGAGCATTGCAAAAATAAACCTTGCAACCATTACCATTGTAAGCAAGTGATAGCAATGCTATATTAATTAAAATAATGATGCATCAATGATGATGTTGAATTATTATTCAGTAGTGATGAAGGATATTACAATAAAATCGACAAAAAGAAATAAATTTATGAAATAACTCACGCAATGCTCTTTTGAAATGGCTTTATAAAAGGTGAACCTCTCATGGTTTGAGTTTTCATTAAATGTTCATCCAAAAGAGTTTGTATGTCATCCACTGATGTTAGTATGTGAGTTCCGCTGTCCCTAAAAAAAATAAAATATTTACTGCAATTACAGAATTTTGAATTTGCAATAGTTATGATTAACCTCCACAACGAAGCTACACATCATTTAAAACAGGTTTTCTGCATGAGATTGTTATGTTAAATCAACTAAAAATTCAAGGAATCACCAATTAATTGCTAAGAAATAAGATATATTAAACCTNGACAAGCCTTTATGAAACACAAATAACTAAAGTTGTTCAACAGCTATTGGATTCTTAACACAAGAGCTGAGGTACTGTGAATAAATGAAAAGACTTTTTTCCATTCTCTCAAGCACATTTAAGACTTGCTGTCGCATGAGTTATTTATCGTTTTCTCGTTTTCATTCAGTGACATTTTGAAGATTTCTTAATTCTAAAGATTTTCGCATTTGAAGTAAAAACGTGTGAGGGAACGCTCCTCCTTTAATGATTACTTTAATGGCTCTTTTTTAAATATCTGCGAATATTTTTCGTTTAATATTTCGTCAGTGTCTTTTGTGAAATGAGATTCATTAAATATTCATCCATTTTTCGTTTTGGGAAAGACGCATTCGAATTTGTTGTTACAAAACGAAGAGAAAAAACTTTAAATTCGTATTCTTTCGAATGTCACGCCTTTTTCTCTTTCTTAGCTCCCATTTTTACCCATCGATGCTCGAAATAAGACGCATTCTTCACAACGCTGTTGCGAGTTAAAGGAATTTATATTTAAGATGAAGTAAAATTGCTGACTGAGCACAGAATAAATCACGGCTTTTATTTTCTTAAACTCCTAATATATAATGGATAGATGTGAGTCAGTACAGTCTTCAGCCCGAGGGCTGGTTTGAACCTCATCTCTTTCACCATCAGCTACGGAAAGCTTTGAAGAGGGAGCTGAGGAGACTAGGCAAAATGAGGTGTGAGGTAATTTGCCAATTCTTTCCTCACTGAGCCAGAATGCTGTAAGCATAACTAGCTCACGTAAGTGAAGCACAATAACTCCAAAAGTAACACTTTTCATTGCATTTAAAAAGGAGAGACCCTGTACAATGCAATTTTTCAGCATCTTTCATACCTCGGTAGCCTTCATATTGTCACAGCCATGAAAAAGTCAGAGACAAAAGTAAATGAAAGCTGTATTTTTCTCTATCCTGTACCAAAAACACAAATGAAAAAATATAGATCTGAGTAGAGAATGGAATTTTCTAATTTTTCATATTACCGACAAAGTAGCGGTTAAAATCCACAAATTTCTCTGCGTTCATCGGGTTACGTTCGTTCGTAGTTAAATAAAATAATCTTTGTCGGTTTTAATTTTCACGTTCAAGAAGCGAGATTTAGTAACACGTTTACGTCCTACTTGTCGGACCTCATAGCACTACTGTTATAAATGCTTCAACAGCTAGGGTCATTTCGCAACATATGGGCTCCTACCGGAAATCGATCCCGGGGCCGCTTTCACCGAAGCACACACGCTACCCACTTGGCTATCCGTTAGCCTCGGTCGTCATTGATCTATATACTATCTATTGAGGTGTTATCAAACAAAAAGCGGAATTTTTAAATATCCCTGGCTGTATAATTCCAATTGTCAAAATTTTTCTTTCTGTGTATTGATAAACATGTCCCTAATGTACATTGTTAAGGGCAGCTATTTTGAAAGCTTGGTCTATTGTTGGCAGTCAAAAAGGTTACACGTGTTTAACTGCAATCAGTGATTTTTTACTTACAGCAAAAATTGATCAAAGAATTTGCATTAAATTCTGCATTATAAATGGAATAAAGTGCTGCACTACATTGGAAGTGTTAAATGTTGCTTTTGACAAATGTCCAATGAATAACACAAGCATTTACAAGTAGTACAAACGTTTTCAAGAGGGTCGTGAAGACACTGAGGATGATGAGCACCCTGGATGTCCCAGCACATTGACAACCGATGATATCGTCAAAAAGGTGAAGAAAATGATTATGGACGATTGCCAAATCACTATCAGAGAGGTTTCTGATGAGGGTGGCATATCATTTGGCTCATACCAAGCAATTTTTACAGATGCTTTGGGCATGAAACGGGTGGCAGCAAAATTTGTCCCAAAATTGTTGAATTTTGACCAAAAACAGCACATTGCTCAAGAGTTGCTGAATGAAGTCAATGACGTTCCAGAACTTATTAAATGGGTCATAACAGAAAAATTGTTTGTTGAATAAATATTAAAATTATCCTGACAATATCATAGCAGATAAAAAGTAATTTAGAGATTTCAACCACCTCTGTGTGCACGTTTACAATAAACTAATCCTATGTAATCGAAGCTCATATAGTATTTTCACTCACTTACAACATTCAGAGAGTATAGTTCACAGCAATTTTTCCTTTTCAACTCCTAAGATCAGGTTAAGATCTGACATGCAAGGTAAATTTTTGCAGAAATTGATTTGGAATCAATATATGACAACAATTGACTTTTCTTGGTAGTTGATCATATTAAAATTCTATTTCAGTAATCTATAAACTCTATAGCTACTTGAAACTGAAAGGAAAATTATGAAGAAGCCCTGATGCTTGCAAAGTATTTATCATAAAACATAAATTCTATCTAATTTTTATTGAATTATTTTGAAAATAATGTTTCTGAACTCTCAGGAATAGAGATTTAAGTACTTTGGCTACAATGAGAATCTCTGGTTATAATCTTCATGCAACAGTCCTTTTTCAAGTGACTATTTATAAGGAATAATTTGCTTAACATGACTTCCATTACTTAAACATATTGAGTTTAAGTTATTTATTTTTACCTTTGAAGCAAGTTGTTTAACTAGAGGAAAATCAGTGAAAGTTTTCTCCAGTTTGTGAATTTCCTTAAAATAATGACCAACATCAAGCTCAATTTCTTCTGGTTCATAGGTACCAACTTCACTGCTCATCCATTTTTCATGTTTGCTGATGAATTCCCATGAGCTCTCATATAGTTTTAAATATGGACTTAATTTATCTGCAACCTGAAAAGCAATTCAATGAGCATACAAGTGGTTATTCATTTCAGCATGAGATATACTTCAATTTCTTGTGATTTATTTTTGAAAATTTAAAGTGATGAGATTCAAGATTTTTTGAGTGGTGATGAGATTCAAGATTTTTTGAGTGGCTGGTATTTTCGACCAGCAGCAAGGATGATATACAATGGCAAGGAGTCACATAGATGACATTTGTTAAATAAATAATACCAGGCCTAGTATTACCATTACCAACGAGAGATGGCAAGGGAAAAGAGACTTACTACAGATGAGGCACTGGACATACGCTGTACGTACAACCGCCATTGGGAAAGATAATAGGGTCCATACACATGTATATCGAACCAGCTGGAGGGGTTAAATTAATGTTCACTTTAGGGCCTGGTATGATAATGGCTGGCTACAGTTAAAGTGATTATTATTTCCATACTAATACATCATATTTAAGGGATTAACTAATATCTTCTCCTTAACTCTAAAAGCTATCATAATACTACGCTCTAGGGCAAAAATCACTTAGAGTCCATTTAAGTATAAATTGTATATCCATATAAATATAAATTATAATACAAGGTCTAACTCTTCCAATTGTGGTTTACATACTAGCAGTGATAAATTGGGTATGAGAATCCAGGAGATTACTGTCTTCAAGTAATTAAATTTCAATATGCTGGTTAATACAAGAGAAACGCCACATTTCTTTGAAAATAAAATTAATAACCACAAACTTGAATTTTACTCAGGATAATGAATAATTTTGTAAACTACTAGCATACAAAGATTTGTAAGAATGAAAAATATGATGGTGGAATATGTAAATTAATGAGTGAAATAATGAATGAAAAATAAGCTATAGCTTACTAGCAGAGTATTCTATGATAAATTCAAAGAATTAAAAAGAGATATTTAATGCTCATGAAGCATTGCATTTTTCTTGAAAATTCAAAGTATTCCATCTAAAATATTTTACTTCAATCAAGATGATAGAAAATAAGCTACCATCTTTGAAATGCATGACTTTACCAAAGAAAATGAGAAGGGAACAAACCATTTTCCGAAGGGGGTACTCTGATAACTCCCACCCAAATGCTACTTCATCTGCATTGAACTGATCAATACGCTCCAAACCTTCCTCAAGTTTGTTATTCAAATGTTGAGCTTTCCTTAAATACTGATATAGGTCATCTATATCTCCATATTCATTGAATTCTTCCATTTGATTGTCATACTGCTCCAACTCATTATTAAACTTTTGGATCCTTATCTAAAAAAAGTATTATATAAAAATACAACGTATTTCTTAAGTTATCAGATAAATAACATCAATAGAGTACCATTTACATAACTTAGAAATAATTTGCTGAAAAACATGTGAAAATATTTACTGGTTAGTATTTTCATAGAAAAACTGATAAGAGTTGAGACAATAAATTGATTAAATTGTCTTTAAAATACTGGTAAACTTCACAAACCTTCAACAACTCCTGGAATTCCACCATCTTTTCCTCTACCATTTTGTGTTGCTCTTCTAGAACACTTGGCATGCGGCCATGCCACTGAAATGTACTTGAGTTTTGGCGCATATGTGTTGGAGCAAATGTTGTGAAATCAGATAAAAAGACCAAATATCGGCAGACCTATTCAAATAAAATAATTCTTTTACAAGGAAAATTTAACAACCTAAGTATCATTGAGAGATGAAAATACAATAATCAAAAGATTGGTATATTTTCAAACTAAGTTAAATCTGGAAACCTCTATGAAACTATGATGATGAATATCATTACTAAATTAAGCATTTAAATTTTACTCATCTTTTTATCATTTAAAATAATTATGACAGAATTATTCATAAGATTTTAAATATGTTTTAAAAGATTGTAGAGATTAAGATTATCGATGAATACGCTATGAAAAAATGTTTACAATATCCCATTTTGGAGAGTATAAATTTATGAATCATAATCAATTTCATTTTCATTGTGCACTGAAAATTATAATAATGTTAACCATTTATAAACCATCATGGCTGCTCTGGCACTTTAAGTCAAGAATATTATATAAGGCAGCTAGACTATGAAGGCTGATAAGTTAATGAAGGTTCAGTGATTAAATGTCAACAAGAGATTGTCCATAGGGCTGTAGACTCTAATTCTGAAAAGGAGGATGTTGGAATCAAAAAATGAGAACTTTTGAGGACACCTCTCCTCACTATACAAAACGTTCATTTAAAAACCCTTATTATATACCAGAAGTAACCTTTGCCTTTGGTGTGTTTATCACATCTGCTATCAAAGCAAAAATATTGAACAAAATTGTTGAACGTCTAAAGTTCATTAGTACAACTAATAGGATTCACTTACACTATTTTATTATTACTGATTATTTTTTCAAAGGCAGGGTGTTGAAAGCCATCATGTTCTCCACAGTAGCTCTAATCAAGATATCTGATCATGCTGATCTAGAAGGAGAATTACTGGCAAATTGGAAAACTGAAGTTTAAGTAACTTTACTTAGTAGCCACATCTGCTATTTGGTAGTAGAGCTATTCAGAGAGTCAATAACCCTTATATATATCTAATAGTCTAACATGGCCAAAATAAACATGTAACTTTAAAGTCCCCAAAGAACTTGTGAAAAAATTTGATTTTAACCCTTTCGCTATGGCAGTCTTCTTGTAGAAATGCATTCTGGTTCTGAGCCTTTGCAAAGAAAATCTTTACTTGTATACGGAGCACTAATGAGACATCATCTGTATCAGGTATAGTTTTTTACCCTTTTGAGCCCATCTTAGTGGGGCTGCTGACCCTTTCCTTGGATATTGCAAGGGGGCAACTCTTGGTTAAGCTAAATCTTAATCCATTTTGCAGCTTGGGGCTGAAAAAATTTATATGCTCTTATAGTTGTTTTTCTAAAAAATTATCCATTGCACTCAATGTCAATATTACCTTGGAAATGAATATATTATATTTCGCTGATAATGTACAACTTTTAAACAAAACCCTACTGTTAATATTAACGTCTATTCTGGCACATGCAAAGTTAAAAGAAAATATCAGATACTTCTTTACCATTACGGTAATATGTTAATATTAATGGTAGAGTTTCATTAAAAAATTGTACATTATCAGCAAAACACAACATTTTCATTTCCAAGGTAACACTGGCAATAAATGCCACAAATATATCTTTAGTAGAACAACTGCAATAACATTTTACTTTCCATGGCCCCATGCAGAGAAAAGGGCTGCGAATTAGGACAAGGTAGGTGTATCCCTCATGCAGTTTCCGAGGGAAGGGCCTAGCGCTTCACTGATATGAGCCCTAAAGGGTAAAGAACAATAGCTGGAAGCTTAACTCCTGCTTCTACCAACCACTTATACCTGCATCATCTATACATAACATTCGTTTGTTTGCAGAGGAAAGTCTCCGTCGTCTATAGACGACATTAGTTTGTTTGCAAAGGGAAACCTCTGTCGCCTGTAGATGACACCAGGAGTGAAAGGGTTACGATATCACACCAAAAAGGTCATACTTGTAGATTACACCTTTCAATTGTACTATGTCACCAAAAATCACCTTCCAATGACATTCATCCTTTAGTCATTTCCTTATATAAAATATATATCCATGTGTTGCAAGGTGCTTGACACCAAATTACAGTCATGCGTCTCTTTCTGGAATGAATGAATTATTTGATGCCAAACAAATATTCTTCCTATTTAGCTATATCCCTCCCGGCTATATTTAAGTATCTTACCCCAATATAAATACTACTTAAAGCCATACAATCAATCTATCAGTAAAATCTATCATAATATGCATGCAATGCAATATAAGCTGCCCTAACTAAACCTCCATTACAGGTAGTTCTGAATTCAACCTCATTAAAAACAAAAAGGAACAGCTAAAAATAGGACAGCAGAATATAATTTCTACAAACATCAAGTTTAACATCTGCACATGTGATCATCATATCTGATCATTAACATCAAGAGCCCAAAATGACTTCCTGTAAAAGTGATACTTTTTAAGTGTGCTATTCTAATAAATAAGACATTCACAAAATAATCTGATCGACAGCATAATACTAATGAGTTCAATTATAAATGCTTCACATACAGATACAATGTAACAATGACCAGAAGATTGAATAATTTAACAATCTAATTTTTTTAGACATGTATCAATAGAATACTAGGGTAAATCTTCCATTTAAAATGATACCTTAAATACACAACCCTAATAAATAAAATTCTTAATAAGTGTTTCCCTATTATTTTTACATTAAATTTTACATTTCTAAAAAATCTCGAGCTCTAGGAATTGAATCTTAGGGCAAAATTCTTATGTAGTTTTTCCACTATAAATCTTTATCATAATAATGTATCAGAATATATGAAATTTGGGAATTCTGACTTTTATAGCAAGAAAGTGTGATTCTACACCATACACCAATGCAATTGCTGCCATAACAAGACTCATAAATACACAGAACTTATGTTCTTCATTCAGACAGAACTTACCTCCTGTAACCTTGATTCCATTTCATAAAGAATGTTGGTTTCCACTGTTAAAGCATACTGAATATGTTGCATCAATTCAGCTGTATTGTCAGGAATTTTGAGCAATTTTTCAGATATTTCATGATATTCATCACCAAGTCTACAAAAAGTTTACACATTAGTAAGAGCAAAAAATGCCACATACCACATAATCCAAATTATGTTATATTATTAAATTATATTATACATATTATGAGTATACCAATAATTTCTTCCTTCAGAAAATATTCTGAATGAAAATAGAAGAGATCTTCCAGGTTTTGTATAACAGTTTCTCCTTTTCATTGGCAATGAGGGTCAAAAGATGCTGCTAGAATGTTGTAATGGAAATATTCAAAGCCTTTTTTACAACAAAAATCAACATTTTAGAATATATCAGGGATTTTAATTGAAGCCAATGAGATTACTTTCCTTGGTAAAAATTTACAAGGAGAGTACCTCTGTGGGAAATGGATTCGCACAAGACTTTCAGGGTATGTTCCTTGTTCAAAAATAAATAGACACATGTCCAACCGTTGACACTACTAGGCATTTTTTAATGCAAAATTAGCTAAATCGGAGTTAGGCAACCACACCATACACGCACATCACCATGAAGATTGAAAAGCTTTCCTTGTAGAAAAATAATTTCTCCCATTTTTTTACAAATAACTTCCTTTCTTTGCGATTAAATTAGACTCCCTACCTTCCAGACATTCTTTACCTTTTCCGTCAGAATTTATTCAAATATATGTGGGAATTGAGAATTTGAATGAGAGGGAATTGAATTTGCAGGAAGACGCAATTCAGATTCATGCTTTGGTGCATAACCAGTTCTCGGATCCCATTTTTAAAGATACAATAAGATATGCATGGTTCTCATCAAAATTATTGAAAGAAAGAGATACATTCTTGAATGTCAATCAAGTTAGTTTCCCCAAAGATGCAAAATGCACATGCAAAACAAAAACCTCTTTATACTGTTCCTGGTGCAGAAAACATTTGTGCTTTCATTGTTTTTATTTTAAAAACCATCCCCACCATTGCGAAATATAAAAAAAAACAAAATTGAGTGAAAATTTTTCTTACAAAATTATATAAAAGATCAAGACCATTGAAAAGTAAGTTGAAGGTTACAAAATGAGGAACTGGTTAACTAATCTTATATTCCTTAATCCTGGGAACTTACTGGAAAAGATTCAGAGAAAACAAAACTTTTCAAAGGAAAAGCAGGGATTATGCATATGGAGCTATTTCATTAAATTTCAAATCAACTGAAATTAATTTTTTATGATACCTTTAGTTTATGAATAACCAAAACCCATTACCTTTATTATAATTATACATTATAATTTGTCAAAAATTATTTGAGAATGTAAGCAATACGTTTTTGATAAATCTTTTAAATGATGTATATGGAAAAAGTGAGTAGTGTTCCTCAGGTAAATCAACATTTGCATCGCAATTCGAAACCAGCTCATATACCAAGCATTCATTTCCAGAAGAATTTTATATTGGCCTGGTATCAAACCCAAGACCATTGCTGTTTACATTACAGGAGCATACCTTCTAAAAACAACTCAATTTTCAATCCTCTACCATCTGGGGAAGTACTCAAAATAAATTTCCAAAAATCTACACAATGCATTCTTACTGGAAAAATTGGGAATATTGGACATTCTGGGATCAAACTTACAATGGCTATGATGGATATCTCACAAGTCCTGGGATGTTGGGGCTCGTATAACATAAAGGGGCCAATCCAGTGACGGTTATGGTTTAGGCTAAGAATTCTAATCCTATATGTAGCAATATGTATACATGCTGTAGATCCAACCTAACATATATTTGAATGAATGTTTATCGAAAAGGTAAAGAATGTTTGAAGGGTAGGGAGTTAAAATTTAATTGTGAAAGTTTAAGTCATTTGTAAAAAAATGGGAGAAATTATTTTTCTACAAGGAAAGTTTTGTGAACTTCATGGTGATGCACATATGGCATGCTTGCCTAACTCCAATTTTGCTAATTTTGCATTAAAAAATGCCTAGTTGTGTCAATGGTTGGACATGTTTACTGATAAGGCACATTCTTAAATCTAAAAATAACTGTTAACTATTCTTCACCAACTCAATGAAAGCATACAGAATCTTACTTTGTGACTACAGAATCATTTATCCTGTTCAATTCTAAAACATTGGCTGAATATATTTCCCCATGTTTCCTAGCTAGGCATGACAATAGTTATAATAATATCTAGTTTGTCCATCAATTGACATGAGAAAAAGAATTTTATTTTAAAAAATTACTACATACTCGAGAGAAAAAGTCCAAATAAATTAGTGATATATGGTTTTGTAGCGGGTCGGTTTACGGCAATGAAAGAAGCCGGCGTTGAATAAACTTGGCACTTTAATTCAGAAAAAAAACATAAAGAAATACAGCCACGTCAAACTTCGAGACGCTCTCGAGACACACTGCCAGCGTTACCCTCTCTCCAGTCCCGTTAGTCTTTTCCCCCACCACTCTCCCTTGCCCTAGCAGACATTTGAATTTCAATTAAAACAAAGTATTCTGCTACAGTTTTTATTTTACTGACTTTAGTGCTCTTTCTAACTTCATTATTTTTATTGAAATGACATTTCAAAGAATGGATGTTTCATTTTGAGCTAATTCCCAAGAGAAAAGATATCAAATAAATTAAAATTACAATCATTGCGCAAAAACCTATAGAGGGCAAAGACCTAGCCTAGCAGTAATTATAGTATGTGATACAGTTATTTCAGTATGTGATACAGTAATTACAGATATGTAATCAGTTTATTGACTTCCATGTTACCTTACCAGTTTGTTATCACAACAGATCTGCAAACATGCTACCCCCTTGGTTATCCATGTTCCAAGAAAGATAAAGTACTCCTGCTGGCAATTTTTATCACCAGTTTTATAAACTATTAAATGTTTTTTATAGAGTAACTCACTTTTTGCACATGTTTTGATAATCATAAGTCATACGATTCAAGATACTGTTTCTAAAGGACTCTGCATGAGAGACCAAGGCTTGGATTAAATTTTCTCGATTCATGTCAAAAGCTCCAACTCGTACAGTATGTACTACAGTGCATGGGATCTCTTTCCTGAGTTCATCAAAATGAAGCACCCATTTTGAGCAATCTTCAAAACCAGGCATACCAGATAAAAATTCATCCACCAAAGCATGAGACTAGAAAAAAAATGTAAAAATTAATATACATTACACAAGTATAATCATTTAGAAATTTTGTTACACCAAAAGCTTCCATGTAATCAAAAAGAAGCTCAGAAGAAATGTAAGAGATGGTTTCCTTAAAACAGAGGAAAATTCATAAAACTTGTTTTATACAACAGTATATTTTTATGAGATGATCTTTATGGAAAGCAAGAAAGTAATAAAACCTTTGTATAAAAAATTTAAATATTTTTAAATTTCATTACACTCAAATAAGATTGTTAGAATACTCAGGGATAAAACCTATTTAAGATATCAATTATATACTATGATATTAACAATGACTGAGAAAAAATAATCTAAGAATAAAGTATTCATAAATACCTCCCCATTTATAAGAGCTATATATGGATCAAAATCTTGAACCCTAAGCTCAGGTCCTATTCTCATTTCTTCAGCAGTTAGTATTACTAGATTTTTGGCTTCAGAGACTACTTCAGGAAGTATTACAGGCTGTAAAAAATATATCCATATAGAATATTATTTAATATTTAAATAG
>KZ308311.1:526943-667806 GCA_000376725.2 Ladona fulva
TTGTACAAAATTATAAATTTAGATATAACTCAATATTAGTAATTTCTTTAATAAAATTATGATGTTTATAGATTACAAAACATTTTATAATAATAATATTTGGGAATGAATATTTTAGCAGTTTCATCCAAGAATCGGGTATGTAAACTGCTATTGTGTCTTTGATATTCCACTGATTAATTGTCACAACCCCTTAATAAAAAATATGTTAAGAACATGTATATTAAAATGAAGAAAATCTCAACTTGTCTCTTCAATCTCAATTTGTCAAAATAAAATGCTAGGTTTCTGTTGATTTTTTCTGATTTTTGTTGAATTAACTTATTCTTGTGACAAGTATTAATCTTTAATATGGGTTCTTATGAGTAAACAAATACAGTACAATGCACATACTAATGTATTTTTATAGAAGCCTGAAATATTTTTGGTTATCGCAAATTATTTCCAAATACTATAAATATGTCTTCAAAATCAAAAATTTATAGAGAGATACAATGAAATTAATCCTTGAAATACATCAACCTTAATTCTACATCTTCAAACATTGTTTCAATGAACATGTATGTCATTGTACAAATGATCTATAAATTGATTGAAGCAAGAGATAAAACTAACTTGAAATACTGGTGCCATATACTCAACACTTGAGCAATACAAGGATGTACAACAAATAGTGATTTCTGGATGCGAACCCTGATATTTAGAAATGTAGGCCTCCAGTCAACAAACATAGCTGCCATCTCTCTTCTGTGAATGGAGTCATAAACCTAAAAATTAAATAAACAATTCAGTTCAAACATTGATTTTTTCAAATTCACAAAGTAAATTGTTCCAAAAATGAGGACTCATAAATTATATTTCTACAATAATTCTGAAATTTATTTTGGCATTAATTTTACATTCTGTTGTCAGTCATAGTTTTCCAAAATGCAACATTTTTATGTTAAATTTCTCTCTATCTTCACTCATTCATTCAAGCTAATCTATAGAAAAATGGATGAGAAACCTTATAAAACAGAATGAATGATTAACTAAATAAAGCATTTCAGAGTTTTTCTACATTTCTCTAATAAGTACTGTATATTAATATCGAACTATCGTCTTATCTGCAGAAATTTCGGCAGATAAGACAATAGTTGAATCATAAAAAAAGACCCACAATATCTAGGATCGTCTTATAGGACAAATACAAAAAAAAATATAACAATGCTGAAGGAGGCTTTTCCTTTATGCATGCAACCACCAACTGCAACTGAACTTTAAAATTACTACAACATACCGAAATATCTATCATAATATTTAAATAAGTTATATGAGTTATGTAACAATATTAAAACAATACTAAAACAAAATAGATATTAAAAGTTATGTTTATTCGGTTACTGATTGTCAAGTTCATTACCCGAATGCTCAAATCAGTGTAAATGTTTGCAAGAATTGCAAGGCAGTGCTGCCAGATTAATTTAAATTTGTGCATTCAAAAAATTATGAATAGGACATAATTCCATATATGGTATACATTATTATTATTCGGATGATGATTGCTGATCTAAACTAAATTCATAGGCCATTGATAGGACAAACATATACTAAAACTATAGAACTTTGACGAAAATGTATACCTCATTTTATCTGAAGGTCATCTTATCTGCTGAAATATGCAGTAATTATTTTACAATATAAAAATTCTAATCTTGGTAATCTGGGCTAANATTTATAAAGCAAAAATACTATATGTATTTCTCTTCTCACATACCTCAATGTTTCTGATGTATTCTAGGTAATCAGATAAGGATGCCAAGCAAAGACACTGTAAGTGGTAAGTCATCAAAGAAGCAATACAGTTATAAAAATGTTTAAATGATAATGGTCTCTTCTCATTTGGCAATAAATTTTTCTTCTTTCCCTAAGACATGAAAGATATCATAATTTCTTGATTACATTCACCAATTAATTCATAACAGCAACTTTCAGCAGCTGCAAATATACCAAAAGAGCTATGAAAAACATTACACCAGAATAAGTGATTACCTGTAAAATAACTGCTTCTATTGTTGGATACCAATTTCCTTTAAGAAAATGTGAAGTTGAATAAATGTGGGATTCAATCATTTGACTGAAGAGAGGTAACTCTAATGGTCCATTCTCATACCCAAGAAACTGCTTCACATCCACAAATCGAACTTTACTAATATTTAATAAATGGAATGGCAAAGATAATTATTATGAATGCAATATTACAATTCAGTATCATTCTTTAGCTAAGGAACTAAAACGACAGAAAATATTGTCAAAATACATCAACATAAAATATGTTTTCTGTAACTCCATGTGTGAAATATTTGTTTTTTTCTAGAATGACTAGATGAGCCACACAAACCATTATAATCCAACAGTTATGATAAGAGTAGTAAGGAATTCAGAAACTGTATCTGAAGGCAACAATTTTACTCTCATTTAAAGAATTTTACCCCTCCTGCTATTGATAATAAATAATAATATGAATATTTGTTGTGTATTTTAATGGATTAATTTAAAACTGTATTGGGTAAAAAATTATATTTTGAATGGTATTTAATTATTCAATACTTTTTTAACTTAAAAAATATATCTTAAAATAAGTGACTCAAGAAGTGATTGCAATCACTGATTTTTTCGTCCATATTTTTTTTATGTTACTCAATGCAAAGATAGGTTCACTTGTACAAAATTATAAATTTAGATATAACTCAATATTAGTAATTTCTTTAATAAAATTATGATGTTTATAGATTACAAAACATTTTATAATAATAATATTTGGGAATGAATATTTTAGCAGTTTCATCCAAGAATCGGGTATGTAAACTGCTATTGTGTCTTTGATATTCCACTGATTAATTGTCACAACCCCTTAATAAAAAATATGTTAAGAACATGTATATTAAAATGAAGAAAATCTCAACTTGTCTCTTCAATCTCAATTTGTCAAAATAAAATGCTAGGTTTCTGTTGATTTTTTCTGATTTTTGTTGAATTAACTTATTCTTGTGACAAGTATTAATCTTTAATATGGGTTCTTATGAGTAAACAAATACAGTACAATGCACATACTAATGTATTTTTATAGAAGCCTGAAATATTTTTGGTTATCGCAAATTATTTCCAAATACTATAAATATGTCTTCAAAATCAAAAATTTATAGAGAGATACAATGAAATTAATCCTTGAAATACATCAACCTTAATTCTACATCTTCAAACATTGTTTCAATGAACATGTATGTCATTGTACAAATGATCTATAAATTGATTGAAGCAAGAGATAAAACTAACTTGAAATACTGGTGCCATATACTCAACACTTGAGCAATACAAGGATGTACAACAAATAGTGATTTCTGGATGCGAACCCTGATATTTAGAAATGTAGGCCTCCAGTCAACAAACATAGCTGCCATCTCTCTTCTGTGAATGGAGTCATAAACCTAAAAATTAAATAAACAATTCAGTTCAAAAATATGGTGTACTACAAAGATAAATTAATACAGCAACTTTTTCAAAGTTTCAATCATTCAATATCTATTTCAGGGAATTTGGAAAAGGCAAAAATAATTTATGAATTTTTGCATCATAACTGAACTAAAAATATCACCCAAAAATTTTGCAAAGATATACTGCCATTCGTTGGGTAAATCTAAATGATCTCGACCAGGTTCTTTCCAGCTACATTGATGGTAGTATCACCACACAAATAACAGCAAGTCTAATGTATCTTAAAATTCGCAAAGAAAATAGAATGTTCACATTGTTTTCATAGGGACCTTGTAGAAATTGAAAGACTTGTATGTTTCTATGAACTAAGACCACCCTTTAGAGCTGGGGGAAATTTTAAAGTGATGATGACTTGATAACAGGAAAGAAGAAAGAATATGAAAAGGAATCATACAATAAAAGAATAAACCCTAGTCAAATGAGGATGTAATTTAAACAAAAAGCATTTTTCAAAGTAAAAACATGAAGAATAATTCAGAGATTATAGAAATAGATAGAAGCGAAGGGAAAAATAAGAGAACTGAGAGAACAATATCTTAATGCATGTTTAGCTGGTTATGAAATGTCTTATTATGGACTGCAATGGCCAAAGATAATGGGGGTATTAAAAACATTGCATTTGATAAGGAAGATCAGCACTTGATTTTTCTCGCCTCTCATTTCTCACAGTCCCAGTTTAATAATAGGTTCAATTTCTAAATAAGAACCTTCTTGAGAAACTGAATTGTTCTGCCATCAAACAAAGGACCATTGATAAGACAGCTATTACTTATCACTTATCCTATAGTTTCCTAATGGACAAAAACTTGATACACCCTAGTCAAACCAAGTATCAATTAGAGAATAGTTTATCTAAAACACAGCTTTAAATATCATTTATATGCCCAGTTATATCTATCTAGCTTTTCAGGAATTGTCCCCAAAAAATATTTAATATATGTCCCTTGAATTTTAAATGGAGGAAATTTAACATCTAACACCAAATCCAGGGTCATTTAGGGAGATGTCCATTCAAATGTTTCAAAAGCACCTCCAGTAACTTCCCTAGGTTTCAAGGCAATATGATATGATAAACTGCCTCTAAATAAGATTTGCATTTCCTATACATTTCATATAGAAGAATTTTCAACCTGCCCTGGCATTCAACCATGGGTCAATGAAGCAATCAACCTTGAATAAAAAACTTAGTCACTCACCCTACTCACATGCAGAGTTATAGCTCTCTATCAGTTCAGAAAGTGCCCCAAAAAATATTTTAAACCTGCCTCATGTATTTTAAATGGGCAAATGCTAAAGAAGCTTTCACCAAGAGAAGAAAATGAATGGAATATATAAGGATAAGATAGAAAATCCTTGTTTAGAGTGTTTTGCTGTAGGAATGTGAAATTAGGACCATAAGAAAGGAAGGTATTAACAGAATAGAGATCTTAGACATACAGGTATGCTGCAGAATAAAAAATGTAGTTTGGAATAATAGAAAAACAAATTAACTGAGTGAATGAGAAGGAAAGAGACAAAACAGTTTTATTGAATTAAATAAGTATTTTATGTAGAAAAATGTGGATCATAATTTGAGATAGGTTGGATTGCTACAGAAAGTGTTTATGGCAGTGGAACAACAAAGGGGGGTTTTAGGGTTAATACCCCTGCAAGGGGGTTAAATTCTTTAAGAAAAGATAACACAATGTAGTTCCCCAATCTTGGAAAGATCAAATAAAATCAACTCGTTCTGAGCGTACTTCGTGGAAAGACATAATGAAATAAAGAAAAAGACTTGGTGATTTTCACAAGATATATTTAAAGACACTACCGGTTTCTGCGAACAGCCAATGGAACAGTCAATCACAACAGCCGGCTGTTCGCCGAAACCGGTAGTGTCTTTAAATATATCTTGTGGAAATCACCAAGTCTTTTTCTTTATTTCTTGGAAAGATCGATTATTTTGCTACATAATCTTGTAAACCTGCTCATTTTCTATCCAGTTAATGGTTCTGAAGTGAATTTTTTAACATATCTTGTAAGATGTAGCAGGTGTGATTATCCCAGCCCCTGTAAGGTAGGCACATTTTCATTCTCTCAACTGCCTCAGACCCCCTATAGGTATATCCTGGCTGCACAACTGGTTTACAGTATGACAAAAAATAAAAGATCAAGGGAGAGAGAGATATGTCAATGGATGATGTATTTAATTAGTTATCAAGTGGTAAACAGCACAATGCAGGGAATATTAAGGTGCATGAACCTACTAAGAAGAATAGGGAGACCAAATATTTATAGAGAAAATGGGATAATGGAGGGACAAACAAGGACTTTCACTACTTTTAAAGGGGTTAAAACAAAGACATTTTATTAAAAATATAAACACTAAATTAGTCAATGATAAAATGGAAATTTATTTTGATGAAACAAAATTGATATTATTTCAAAAATAAACTTAATACTAAAAAAATTATATTTCATTGTTTACATGAATATATAGGGTATAAAAATGTAAAGTGAATATAAAATTCAAGTTGTAAACTCAAGTTGAACTAGAACAAAGGAGGACAAATTAGAAAAACACTTGAGGGCATCTGAAGACACCTCAAAAATGAAAGGACATACCCTCAGAAACCCAGATGTATGGTCACCCTAATGAGGAAAGGAAACTCATGTTATCTAACGTTATGAAATTTTCCAGCAACAATATTGTACTAGCTAATAGTAAATCATATTCCTTGCCTTATATGATGAATTCACCTGATTTAGTTTGCCACATCCACCTAACAAAGAAACATGTCAATAAGTTATTAATTGAAATTTCCCCCTTGCCTCATTTCATGCTTTTCATATTACTTATACAAGAAAGCACATCCTTTTGAGTGGTTGACATTTTGGAAAAGGGCAATTATAAAAAAATACAAACAGCATATTCAATAGCATTATCCAATACATACAA
Organism: Ladona fulva; assembly: GCA_000376725.2. NCBI lineage: Eukaryota > Metazoa > Arthropoda > Insecta > Odonata > Libellulidae > Ladona > Ladona fulva. The sequence continues at coordinate 533,416 of KZ308311.1, forward strand.
TGTTCCCAGAAATCCTCCTCAATAAAAATTAATTTAAGAACAAATATATCCACTGGATGTCCTATCCTTGGATATTATGTAGTACTTGCAAGTTAGAAAGTTATCAAGTAAATAAATAAATCAATGTGTTTAATAATTATTTCCTTGTTCAAGCATTCACAAACCTTCAAATTTGTGTTATTTTTTGCAGGATCCTGCAAAACAAAATCTATAGCAGCTTTCTTAACTGCTAGAAGGAAATCTTCACGCACTTCATCAGTTAATTCATCCATCTGTCTAACCCAACGACATTGAAGGTTAGAGGGGACAAGTTGATAAATGTTTCTCAACCATGATATTTCCAATGGAGCCACATGAATTGTGTCTATTCCATAACGAATATAGTGGTAGTATCTGAGAAGTACACGCTCTTCATCATTTGGTATTTCCACATCATAGCTATCCTATAACATAAAAAAGTAGTAGGGAATCTTTAAAGTTTAGGAGTACACAGAAATGTGATATAAATTTCATTTTCACAATGCTTACACGTTCCTTCATTAGTTCTATGTCAGCTGGCATTATTTCCTCATTGTCCATCAAAATTATTTTCACCAGTTCTTTTCGGAATTTTTCTCTCTCCTCTCTTAATGCTGAGTATGTAGTCTACATGAAACAGGAAATATTGAAATAAATCTCATCCATTCTACTTTAAAAATAAAGCACAATACAAAGCCATAAATTATGTGTCTGGTTCATATTCAACATCAAATGAAATTTCTTATCAATTGATATTCATATTAATGAGTGTGCATGGGGTGGATGGAAATAATTCATATATATCCATGAGTCTTTATTTACAATCCATGCCTATTATATAACTGTAGAATAATCAGTTACATCCCAGCTTGCACAGACCTGCTTGTTGACCCAAAATTTATGTAAGCATTATGTAAATTTTGGGTCAACAAGCAGGTCTGTGCTAGCTGGGATGGAAGCATGGAACTTCATATCTACCGATGAAATAAAAGGAATTTTCCAAAAATGTAAGCCACTCTATTCTTTGGTAGGTTTTCTATGGTTTATGTATTCAAATATATCATAACATTGAACTACTTCCTCAGATTCAGGGAATTTTCTTACTAGAGAGCATAATTTTTAAAATTTTATGTAACTATGATTAAACTTGGCACTACATTGGTCAACTGAAAGAATGGAAATTTTACTCTCCCATTTGGGTCTATTCCATTCTCTAGATTACTTAAACTTAGAAATCAGAGTAGGTGAGTAACGCTGAAAACATTTTAGTTTGTTAAGGAAATCCATTAGGGTTAACAGGATGTGCAATCATATAGAACAAGCAATCATTTGTATGCTTCTATTATTCATGTTTAAAGAGTTATTTAGATAATCTGCCATTCTAATAACATTAAAACAAAGAATCATTGTGAATCTGCATGGATACAAGATAAATTCCCTCTAGTTACTATGGAATGATATGGGAATTTCTAGATGCAATGCAATAGCCTATTGTTAAGCAATGAATCATTGTTGATGTCTCATCAGTGTGAGAGAGGCTTGGGGAAACTCTGCACACAACCCTATTCTTTACCATATTGTTAATACATTCAGCTCTACATCCAAATCTATCTACACTGATTTTGTCACCAAACTTCCTTCAAGACTTACATTAACAATCTAACAAACTAATGTCTCAGTCCAATGAAACACGGAATGATAAAACGTTTGATGACCTTTGAGCTCTACATGTAAACTTACATTTCTTGAAACTTTTCTGGTATGCATCCTTTCACCCGGTCTGTATTGATGCCTTAATTTTGGTTTCTTGGGGCCAGATGGAAATAAATTCTTTGGCAACGAAAAAAGGTCGGATGGAACTGAATCGTCTGACCTTTTGGAATACGTAATTTTTCCGCTTAGATCAGAACTTTTAAAACCTTTCTTGGGATTTTTTTCCATGGTAAGTTCCAGAAAATCCTTCTGTATATGTAAGTTATGAACAAATGATTACATAAATCAAATCAAAAACAATGAAGACAAATTTATTAGCAATCTATCTGCTTTCGGTTACAAAATCGTAATCGATCGCAACATCTTCTTACTGATAATAAAAAGTCGCATAAACACTTGTCCTTTTCATCTACCGCTTATCATGCGGTAGCAAATTAATTAACGCTGCAATCGTGGAACATTTTTAATGAAGCAGCCAACTTTTTCTTGAGCAGCTAACTATGATCTTTTTTGTAGCAGATTTCAATTTCTTATGAATATTAACTTTCAATTATAAGATTGTGATCAAAATTTACGAAAGATCACAAATTTGCTTGCTAGCAAATAGTAAACATCGGTACCATTGGCACTCCCGATGACTTATTGCTTGTTGGCTGTAATTGTATATGTTTTGTTGTCAAGGGAGCAAGAAACAAGTTCGATACTCTGCCGTGAACTTATACGAATGAAAATTGGAATTTTTACCCTTCTCTTTTTGTTTATTACAAAATTTTGTACTACGATCGACTACATCGAAAGTCTTCTTGGATTTAGTAACTATTACAGTCACCTTCTGTAGAGTCGGTGATATCAGAAATAGCCTAAGATCTGATATCGGAGTTTTTAGATGCTATGAAAGAACTTCGACCAATTTCATATTCCTCATGGACCATCCTTTTAATTCAATGATAAATATTTGAAAACTTTGAACACTCCATGTTCTTGGTGCGACTCTAGTATTTCTGTGATAAAAGTTTAAACAACTTTTATCTTTCAAAACTTAGTCTTCTTAATAGCTGTCCTATTATTATTCTTCTTTACTTCTAATATATCTATTAATGAAATCTTTTACTTTGACTAAGAAGTTGTTTACGTTTCCGGTGTTATGCCGTCTGCTTTGAATTGAATGGCTTAGCTTCCATGAAAATGAAAGAGTGAAATATATTCTGAGTTGATGCGCGCGAGAACCAAGCATGTAATTCCCATGAATTTATTTATTTTAACCAATTATGACATCATTTCTCTTAAAAGTTGAAGCCAATTAAGTCGTTACATGTTTCCCGCCAGGCGAGCAAACCATCTCTCTCTGTGCAAGGTAAACCAGCAGGTTCTGGGGAGAGTAATAATGTTTGGGATTATAAAGATATAAACGTGCCTGTTCCACCTTTATCTTTTCGTCCTCTTCCCACGCCAAGGCGACTCGCTCGTAGATCTTACAGCACTCTTAGGTGAGGTCTTAGTTCATCTTTTATCCTAATCAGTGTTGTGATGTTCATTAATTTTTTATATAATCAGTTCATCAAGCCCTAAGGATGCAAAAATGGGCCCATGTGAAATGGTCTTTCTTAGCACTACAGTTGAAGGCAAAATTCAAGCTACGAGGCATCAGAAAGAAAAAGAGAAAAACCCTGACAGGATATGCCTTGACAAGTAATACTTCTTTTTTCTATTAGTTCATTCACTACCAACTTATTAGGTTTCCTAAATTCATTCATATCTGTTTTGATAGACGAGGAATCACCAGCTTTCCTGTATTTGTTGGAGAAGGAAAAATAAAGCTTTTGTCATTACAACACAACCTCATCAGTAAAATAGATGAGATCATTGGTCTTACAAAATTGGTATTTCTTGATCTATACAACAACCAACTTGGAGCTGTAGAGGGACTTGACAATCTAACACATCTGAGAGTTTTGCTACTGGGTAAAAACAGGTTTGTTATCTTTGATGATATCTGCGATGACGCATATTTATAAATGATAATTGTTTTTTTAATTTATACTGATAAACTTTTTTGAATTTATAGGATACAGCTAATGGAAGGACTAGACCATTTAAAAAAACTAGAGGTGTTAGATTTGCATGGAAATCAGATTTGCAGTATCAGTGGACTGTCAAAACTTAATGCATTGAAAGTACTAAATTTGGCTGGCAATCAAATCCTTACAGTTGAGCAGACTCATCTCCAAGGACTACATTCATTGAAAGAGCTTAATTTGAGACGAAACAGAATAAGTAAAATGTACGGCTTTGAGGAAATTCCAGAGTTACAGAAACTCTACATTAGCAACAATGACATTCAAAGGTACCATTTCTATTCCAATCAATAAAGTATTTAAAATAGTTCTATTTTATGAGTTTACCATAATAAATTAAAGCTCAAGCTGTAACTTGGGTTCAGTTCATAAATTTATTCATAGTTTAAATAATCAAGAACAAGTTTTAAAGTATTTGGTGTTCTCCATCCTCACCCTGTATTACTCTCATTAACATCCTCAGCTCATATTATGTATTAGTGAAAAATATTGGAGTGAGTGAATTTTATTTGAAATTCTTAATGTATAAATATTGTAGTATGAAGTAATTAAGTTGAATTAAAAACAGTTGTGATGTAACATAATTAATTACACCAATAAAATTTCTTTCCAGCATCGAAGATTTTCAAGATATAGTAAATGCACTTAATTTACGGGAGATAACAGTAGATGGAAATCCTCTTTCTCTTGGTGGCGATTATGCCATGTTTTTAGTTGGATATATGAGTAGTCTGAAACTACTGAACCAAATGCTCATTTCAGAAGATATAAGAAAGTCAGCTTTAGAATGGAGAAAAGCAAACTTTTCCATGGTTAAAGATTTTCCCAGCCTGAGGATATATGAAGGAAAAGATATTAAAAAGCAGGAGGTAATCTCAAAGGCTAGGATTCATTGGAAACTTTTGAGATCTCAAACCAAAATGTTGATTGAAAAGGAAAAATTTGCTAGGGGTGAAGAAGCATTAGATGAGTCTTTAATAAATGCCAGCTTCTATGATCTCACTAAGAAACTACCTGAAAGACCTTCATCTGTCCCAAATTCTCTTTTAAGAAGCTGCCCTGAGATTGATCAAAATATTACCCCTCAATTTGAACCTGAACCTGTAAATAATTTGGATAGAAATGTAAAGTCTGCTCACCATTCAAAAGTTTTCTTCTCAAAAACTCAGAAAACTGCTTCTTCAGCTCAAAAGAAGAGACAGTTGTTTTCACGAAGGACATCTCAAAGTTGTGAAAAGCTGTCCCAAGGAACTTTTTCATCTCAGGGTCATCTTGGCCCTCTGAGACTACCACCCATTTTAGCTCCATTATTAAGTAACTATGAAACCTCAAATTCTGTAAATGAGAAATCTGATGGGGTCATTATATCAAAAAATGGCTTCTCCGTAAAAAATTTAGGTGACACCTCTGGCCTATATAGCTCAGTTATTAATCAAGTTAATTTGATTCAAAATGGTGGTCTAACAAGTGTTGAGCCTAATGTGGATAGCTCTATAAGTTCTTTACCAAGTGAAAGCAGTGATGAATCTTCCAGTGATGATGTAGATAATGAGGGTTTAACTTCTGCCAGCTGCTTGGAAGAGGATGATTCTGATTTTCTTGCTATAAGCAGCTCTAATGTCTCTGAGGATGGAAAATTGAATTTGAGGACATCTAATTTATCTAATCAAAGACTTAAGAAGGTTTCATATAGATCTCAAATAAGAATATTAACCTGCAAAAACAAGCAGAAAGTTTCAGTGCTTCCTAACCGAACCAAAGAGCAAGGTAAACCTGGAAATTCTTTCTCTAAAAATTTTTCTATTTTTTTATGTGATCATATACTAGTTTGAAGCTAACTTATTTCAGATAAAAAGTAGTGCTAGCACATATTGCCTCAAAATACTTTTGTCTATTTTGTAATATCTGAAAGAGGTGGGTAAATGGCAAATAGATTTTGAGTAAAGTAGAATAATTTCAGTTTGATTTGATGTGATAAATTGGATTGAGAAAAAATACAATTTTAAATTTCTGAGCTTGTTTAAAAAAGAAAAGCCATGCCATTTAATAGAAACAATCACAGGTCCACAGAAATAATTCTATGGCTCAGAGATTTACTAAGACCTACAGAATGTATTTTATCTTTAGTTTAATTCTTACAGTTTGCAAAATGTATTTGCCTATGTAAATTTTTCTTTGAATGGTTATTTTGTTTTAATTTTTTGTGAGCCTCCTCAATTATCCTTGAACTTAATTGATAATTAAGATTATGACTTAAATTCTCTAACTTATCAAACTAAGATGCAAATTATAATACTAATTATGAGAGATTTAAGATATTACTGATGTTATGTGTTTTGATTTTCAAAGATTGTTTTGCTTTTTATGAGGAATTGAAAATTCATGTCATTGAACATACTAATTTTTGTTCAAACTATATACTGTTATATTAATTTACTCCACGTATTGAAATTATCAGCATTGGTAGTCAGCTGCATTTTGTTATCATTTTTTACTCTTTAGGTGGTGACTACCTCATAGAAATAGAAGATAACTGCCTTAACATTTATGGACAAGGTGCCTTGCGACATATTGACAAACCATGGAATCCTTCTAAAGCAGCTGAAGTAAACTCTGTTACCTTCCATTATATTAGTTTTAACAGTGTAGCACTTTTATTTGGAAGGATAAAGCAGTTGTTTCCAAATGTTGAAAATTTCAACTTTCGAGAAACAAATATTCATTGCTTGGGTCAGATTAATGCATTGGCTGAAGTTCAAGGACTTGCATCACTACAGATTGATTCTGAAGGAAACCCCATAACTTTGAAGAGGTGGAGGTCATATGCTGTGTTCCGTCTTTACCACTGGGGTTTAAGAGTCATCAATGGAAAAGAGGTACTTATAATAATAATAATACTTTATTACGGGTCTTGTCAACCCAGTTACCTTTACAAAATTAGACAAATAAAAATAGCAATAGATATAAAGTTCATTTTCAATACATAAAAATATCATTTCAATAGATATTCCATTCATTCATTTTATATCATCATAAATATATCATAAAATACATCATCATAAAAAATCATTTCAATAGATATATCATTCATTCATTTTATATCATCATAAATATATCAAAATAAATCATCATAAAAATATCATTTCAATACATATTTCATTCATTCATTTTAAATTATCATAAACAATTCATTATAAAATATCATTTCAATACATAAAAATATATACCAAAAACTTGTTATAAACATATACAAACTATATTAAAAATATTTCTAGTCAGTTTAAAGTCGAGATTGGTGAAGTCTTTTCTTTAACTCCGAAATAGAGGAATTGAAGAAATCAAAGTCAACATCATTTGCATCTCTCATGAACCTTGAAAATGGTGTAAAATAGCTGTAGTTTGGTTTATGATATGCAACTTGGAAAGGAGCTGTATTTCTTGTAGCTCTTTGAGGAACATTGATATTAATATAAGAGAGCAGTTCTGGTGAATCAATGACATTTAATAATAGTTTCTGAAGAAAAGTTATACCAAATACCCTTCTTCTCTCCCGCAATGTCTCCATTTCCAATACAGTCAATCTATTTTCATATTCCAGGTGCGCAAACTTAAAACGATAGGCAAGGGATCTGACAAATCTTTGTTGAACTTGTTCAAGCATTTGTGTATTTTCTTTATAAAATGGAGACCAGACAAGGCAGCCGTATTCAAGAATTGGTCTCACAAGACTATTGTACAAAAACTTAACACTATTTACATTCCTAAAATCCCTACTGAATCTTAAAATAAAGCCTAACATTTTCATAGCTTTTGTTTTAATCATGGTATAATGTAAGGTGAAACTTAATTTTGAATCAAAGATGATCCCCAGGTCCCTGATACAGTTAACTCTAGCAAGGGACTGATCCCTCAAGAAGTAGTTAAATATTAATGGATTTAATCTTCTTGAAAAAGACATGCACGAGGATTTATCTAAATTAATTGGCAAGAGGTTGACTTCACTCCAAGATAGGAGCTTGTCAAGACTGTATTGTAACAGATAACACTCATCAAGAGATTTGACACAAGAGTATATTTTTAGGTCATCTGCGTATCATAGTTCTTAGAAAGTAAAAAGTTACCTATAAATATATTGCATATGAGAAAATTTTTTTTACATATTTATAACTTACTCATTCATAATTGCAGAATTATTTGGCTTAATTGTTGTATTCTGCAATTTGTTTCAATTTGCATATCACATAGTTGCTTTACCAGGACACCTACTATACCCTCCACAAAGTGTTGATACATTTAAGACTTTGTACTCTTTAGTTCAGTTAGATACATGAATATGTGTTCTTAATATAGTTTTAATTAATTTCTCCAGTTGTCCTTTCTTATGTAAGTCCTGTGTCATATTTTACTGATCTGGAAAGTTATCCTTTCTATAATACTATAAAAATGCCTTTCCCAGAAATAGCACAAGTAATGTGGAAGTCCTCATGTATGTCAATAATATTCTTAAAAGTTAGAATGTTAAGTATAATGAGAAAAATTTTCAAGTCACATTTTAGTCAAAATTTTGAATGTATTACTTTACTATAAATCATTACTTTTTCACAGATAGCAGAGGAAGAAGTGCTGGATTCTTCTGAAGAGTTTAGAGGTTTAAGTGACATTGTGTTGTGGTCCTTACCAGATGCACTTCTTCTCCCACTACTTGACAAGTTGCATGCTCAGGGAGGACGCTCAAGTAATTCAGCTTCTTGGTCCCTTTCGCCTAAAGAATGGCTATGGAAGGTTGCAGATCCTGCATTGAGAGATGTGGTAGCAAAAGAGGCATTGCAGTGGCGCCATGCAAATATAACTCAGGTTTGTCAAGCTTTCTAAGTTCATTTCTGAACTCATCCAGATTAAGACCACTTTTATACTCAGTCTGTGCTGTAGGTAATAATTTGTTAGAAAATTTCTGAGAGGATCATATAATGAGGTGGTGAAAAAACATTATTGCCTCTGAGTTATTGGTTACCTTCTATGGAAACTTACTGTTTATTGTACTCTATTTTTAAGCAGTTTGTCCAAATAGTAATACACTATTTTCAAAATCAGATTGAGCTTATAGATTTTAATGTATACTATACTGCATGAGTGCTCCAAAATTAAAATATTTAATCACAGTAATAATTGAAAAGCCATATGAGCAGTATCAAAGTACTTTATACATGTCTTAAAGGAAGCTGGCAAAAATGGTAAATAAGAAGTTTTAGAGAAATGATATAGTGAGTGAGTGATTTATGAGTATATATATATAGACATTCATGTGATAAATAAAAACCTCTGTTACTTCATAAATTTCATATTGATATTTAATTCCTTCCCTGGCAATTTTTTGTATAAGTTGGACTTGAAAAAAAAAATCATATTTTTTATTTGTTAATTTGTGTGCTTATACTTAAGTAAGAACTGAGAGGAAGTCCTTTTTCCCCATGGATAGCTATTTAGTATTATATTTCACATTTTTATTTCCTTTAATTTTAAACTGTTTAAGGTATATCTGCATGTTAGGTAAAAAAATAGAGGCATACAAATGAAACATAGATGAAAAAAGCATGATAGTCAAGCTCAGTTAACTGAGATATCTTTTTGAAATTAAAAAATGGTAAAAATAGCAAAAATCCTAAATACAAGATATTTTTGGTGTGACTAAATGCTAAACCACTCTCTTCTATGAGACATAAAGGAAGTGGTTAAATATCGAAGGATTTAGTGCTTTCCCGGTGAATGGTTTGTTTTAGAAAGTCTTCACGGGAGACTAACCGGATTGTTTCTTGGTGTAGAACCAACGTTTCGGCCACTTTCACCGTGGCCATCTTCAGGGTGTATCCCTCGGCGGGTAATGCCGATACCCGCCTAAATGCTCTCTTTATATATCTAACAAAGGGAAGGAGCCGCTTGTTTTCCTNTCGGCGGGTAATTACCATTACCCGCCGAGGGATACACCCTGAAGATGGCCACGGTGAAAGTGGCCGAAACGTTGGTTAAATATCCTTGCAAAGGACCTGCCATTTTGCGAAAGGGGGCCAGATACGTAATTTCCATATTGATCCCTACACTTCTGCCAATATGATACATAAGGTTTATAGATAAAGCATGATGTGTGATGCAACAAAATGCCTTTTTGGAATAGGGCCTTTTAAGAATAGGGACTAACATGTTGGGCATCTTTGCACCCCTCTAGACTGGTCCTACTGTATCGTAATAATAATAATAATGTTTATTTGTCTGAGAACCATAGTTAGATACAAGGTACAAGACATCGCCCAAAGTATGAGAAACATTTAAAAATATAAAAAGAAGAACAATCACATTACAGATTATAACTTGCATATGCAGTCATTAAATTCATGTACAGAATACAGAGGTTTTTTGGTTAACAATGTGAAAAGAACAGACTTAAACTTATTTAAATTAAGGTTGCAAATATTTCCAGGAAGTTTATTGAATGGTAGAAGGCTCTTCACATTGAAATGGTTTAAAGATTTGGATAGTCTACATTGTGGTATGTCTAAGTTGTTTTTGTGCCTAATATTGAAACTGTGTATGTTTGACCTTAAGGCTAGATTACAGAAATGTTCTTTAGCATAGACAAGATTTACAAAAACATACAAATTATGGATAGTCATAATTTTAAGGTTGGAGAAAGAGGATCTACAAGATTCATAGGGTTTAATCCTGGAAATTATCATTATAGAATATGGATTAGGAAATTTGTTCGTGCTTATTTTAATAACATCATGCTCTATCTTCCATTCTGTATTCCCACATGGAATTGCTCCCTTGGTAAATGCTACAGTTTTTCCAAAGCCCTAGGTATATTTAAAAATATTTTTATATTGTCAGTAATTTTAAAACAACGGTATCATGTCATACTTTTGATGCTATATATTCCTCCTGTTTAATTATGATTAACCATGTTCCATCTCTCTTTAACAGGAAGATATTTCATGGAGACATAGAGGGCAGATTCATTTGGTACAAATGCTTGAAGTTGCTTGTGCTTCTGTGGAAAAATTGAAAATATTGGAAAAGGAATGGCCATCTATACTACATGAGCTGATAAGAAATACTTTAGTTGATTATTCCCAACTAGATTCCTATATGAAGAAGCAGATGTCAGATTTGAAGCTGTACTGAAAGCAAGCTGAATTCTGATGTGTGTATGTTTTTCCAGAATAAGTTCCTAACTGAAAGAGAAAATGAATACTCTGCCTAATAAAGATATATCATTTAAGACCCAGATCTTCAAGAAATTTGCTGAATAATGCATTGTATGTTCTTTTTAATTCTATTTTTGTAATCAATCATTTTTCATTTTATTTATTCTCCATCTCATGCAATTCAGTTCATCCAAACACATCTTATGAATGGTAGTTAACTGTGTAGCATTTTATGATTCTGAGTTTCCCAGGTCATCTGTGATTTCCTGGTGACTGCTGCTGTCATGGCTAGAGTTTGAGGATAGGAAGTCTTTTTTGCCTCTTATAAATCTGTGTTATTTTCTCATTCCTGTATCTTTTCTTGTGCTAACTGTGAGAATGCTTTGCTCCAAGCAGTACTCTCAGTAGGAAATGAATCATACATCCTATCTACTCTTGACAAATCACTTTACACATATCACTACACTTGATCCCTTAAGAATAATTTCATGACTCTCTTTTAAATTTATTTCGTAAAAGCTTCCAGAAAATTACTGATTTATTATCAGTTACATTTTTATACTTTGTGAGAAACAAATCTAATTGCAAGAATCATTGCAGAAATCATACTGCTTATCAGTGCTCAAGTGATCCAGTTTAACAAGCTGAGCTAGAGGTGCTCTATTCGTGAAATTTCAGTCATTCTCTTTTTAGGAACATCTTGCATGTTTTCATACTCATTAAGAAGATGTCAGCTTCTCTTCACTGCTATACCCTGTTGACATGCTACAATGTACCTATCTTTACTACATCTTTGCTGATAATTAACAGTTGTTATCATAGTCTTGTTATGATTAATGAAAATTACATAAAAAAGGTTATATTTGGTATTTACTAGAATCCTCAGGAAATATAATTTCCCAATCTTGTTTTTCAAATGCTTCAAATTTTGGGATCTGGTAACCCTAGTCAGGCCTTAGTTAAAGTTTGTGATTGTAGAGCATTGACTGAGGTAGATCAAAGAATCATAAAAGTAGTTCAGTTGATTTAAACATTGAATTAATATACAATGCAGGAGATGTAGTTTTGTCTTCTACTGTGTCCATCCTCTATTGTCCAGGCTACAGTGGTGTTTTCATGTCATGCCAAGGTCATGGCATGAAGTCATGATTTTGACATGAATATTTGTGTTTGCTCATTGTTTATGTTTGTTATTGTACTGAAGTTTATTATCATTGATGTAATTTGCTAATAATATCTATTTAATAAATTATGACTATTAAACAAAATATTTTATAATTTTGAAGAAAGATTTCCCTTATGCAGAAAATGTATGGCAGGATAAACCCTTTATCAGCTGAAATAATATTGTTCAGTTTAGAAGTAAAGAACTTATCTCCAACCATGTGTTCAGAAATAACAAAATTCAAATCATTAAAAGATTGAATGGAAATAGTTACATCATTGAAAACAGACAAAAGTAACATTCAAAAGGATTCAACGGGATAATATATGCTTTTTATTTCCTTTAATTTTAAACTGTTTAAGGTATATCTGCATGTTAGGTAAAAAAAATAGAGGCATACAAATGAAACATAGATGAAAAAAGCATGATAGTCAAGCTCAGTTAACTGAGATATCTTTTTGAAATTAAAAAATGGTAAAAATAGCAAAAATCCTAAATACAAGATATTTTTGGTGTGACTAAATGCTAAACCACTCTCTTCTATGAGACATAAAGGAAGTGGTTAAATATCGAAGGATTTAGTGCTTTCCCGGTGAATGGTTTGTTTTAGAAAGTCTTCACGGGAGACTAACCGGATTGTTTCTTGGTGTAGAACCAACGTTTCGGCCACTTTCACCGTGGCCATCTTCAGGGTGTATCCCTCAGCGGGTAATNTCGGCGGGTAATTACCATTACCCGCCGAGGGATACACCCTGAAGATGGCCACGGTGAAAGTGGCCGAAACGTTGGTTAAATATCCTTGCAAAGGACCTGCCATTTTGCGAAAGGGGGCCAGATACGTAATTTCCATATTGATCCCTACACTTCTGCCAATATGATACATAAGGTTTATAGATAAAGCATGATGTGTGATGCAACAAAATGCCTTTTTGGAATAGGGCCTTTTAAGAATAGGGACTAACATGTTGGGCATCTTTGCACCCCTCTAGACTGGTCCTACTGTATCGTAATAATAATAATAATGTTTATTTGTCTGAGAACCATAGTTAGATACAAGGTACAAGACATCGCCCAAAGTATGAGAAACATTTAAAAATATAAAAAGAAGAACAATCACATTACAGATTATAACTTGCATATGCAGTCATTAAATTCATGTACAGAATACAGAGGTTTTTTGGTTAACAATGTGAAAAGAACAGACTTAAACTTATTTAAATTAAGGTTGCAAATATTTCCAGGAAGTTTATTGAATGGTAGAAGGCTCTTCACATTGAAATGGTTTAAAGATTTGGATAGTCTACATTGTGGTATGTCTAAGTTGTTTTTGTGCCTAATATTGAAACTGTGTATGTTTGACCTTAAGGCTAGATTACAGAAATGTTCTTTAGCATAGACAAGATTTACAAAAACATACAAATTATGGATAGTCATAATTTTAAGGTTGGAGAAAGAGGATCTACAAGATTCATAGGGTTTAATCCTGGAAATTATCATTATAGAATATGGATTAGGAAATTTGTTCGTGCTTATTTTAATAACATCATGCTCTATCTTCCATTCTGTATTCCCACATGGAATTGCTCCCTTGGTAAATGCTACAGTTTTTCCAAAGCCCTAGGTATATTTAAAAATATTTTTATATTGTCAGTAATTTTAAAACAACGGTATCATGTCATGTCATACTTTTGATGCTATATATTCCTCCTGTTTAATTATGATTAACCATGTTCCATCTCTCTTTAACAGGAAGATATTTCATGGAGACATAGAGGGCAGATTCATTTGGTACAAATGCTTGAAGTTGCTTGTGCTTCTGTGGAAAAATTGANAAATTGAAAACTATCAATAATAACGACATAATGGACAATTTTATTGAATTCTTTGGTTATAAACAACCTGTCTCCCTGTCAGTCAAGGTAATTCTTAATGTGGAGTACTGTGACTTTACATATAAGTTAAGCCATTAACTTGGAAACATGCTCTGAACAACATGATATGCAGTAAGTATGCATCAACGTGGAAGAAGATGTGGCCTAACCCATAACCTGGTGTGTGACACCTGGCTTTTTGCCTATCTGCAAGGATTCAATAATAAAATAATTAACTTTTTGTCTGAAAATGATTATGAAAAGAGGTTCTATTGTATATTTAAGAGAATTTTTTCATAAATATAAAATTCTCTAGAGTAATTTTTGAAGATAATTGGGAATTAGTCTCCCAGATTTAGGGGAGAGTGGGGTAAAACCGACCTGTCAGGTCAAATCAACCCCCTTAGAATTTTTGTGATGCTAGTTATAATAGACATACGTAAAGAGAACAGGTTGAGTATATACTGTTGATGAAATATAGGTTATTTGGGCTGACTTTGTTTGATCTCCGTCGTTTTGCCTATGATCTTGCTGAAAGGAATGGCATCAACCATTCCTTCAACAAAATCAAGAAAATTGCTGGTACAGACTGGCTTTATGGGTTTGTTACAAGATGACCTGAAATAAAGCTTAAAGCTCCGGAAAAAACTTCTTTAGCCTGTGCAAGAGGGTTCAATAGGGTCACTGTAGGGAAATGTTATGATCTATTAGAGTCTATTTATACAAAACATAACATATCACCCAGTGATATCTACAATGCGGATGAAACAGGCATCCTTACTGACCCTAACAAGCCATCAAAGGTCCTCGCTCTTCGAGGAAAAGAGGTAGGATGTTTATCATTCTCAGAACAGGGAGTCCTTGTCTGTCAAAATGTGCATGCAGTAATTTCATGCACCATTGTTTGTATTTCCTAGGAAACGAGAAAATCCCTTACTGGTGGACAATGCCCCTCCTGGGTCTTTTGCTTGCTACAACGAATCTTTTGTGGTAATGGTTTAAGAAGTTCATTGTATTCTCAAATCCATCGCCAAACAAGCCAGTGTTGCTGATCTTAGATGGGCATGAGTCACATACGAAGAGTTTGGAGCTGATTCAGCTAGCTCACGACAAAAATGTCATATTGGTTTGTTTCCCACCTCATACTAATCACCATCTCCAGCCTCTGGACGTGTCTTTCATGTGTCCCCTCAGCACTTTTTATGAGCAAGAGGTAAGGTAGTGGTTAATAGCTCATCCAGGGAGAGCTGCAACCATCAACCAAGTCGGGAAACTGATGAATGGTGCATGCACAAGAGCAGCGTTGATGCAAACAGCAATCAAGGGGTTTTTCAAAACAAGAATATGTCCTTTGGATAAGAATATATTTCCTGAACACATGTATGCACCTTCTGATACCACAGACAGGCCAGAAGCAGCTTCTGGGCCCCAGCCTTCCACTTGTGGACCTATACTCCAACAAGAAGGAGCTGCTGAGTCCCAGCCCTCATCTTCTAGAAATGCATTAGGGTTTTCCAGCCCAGCTTCAGGAGAGCGGTCTACTTTTACAATTTCCCCCAAGATACTGATGCCTCCCTTTATTGAAAGAAATCAAGCGCACACAAAAGAAGAACAGTAGCAGAAAACGGGGAAAACTGTTATTCTGACTTCTTCACCTTGCAAGAAAGAATTAGGAATTGAAATGGATAAGGAAAAAGGGACAAAAAAGCTAAAGAAGCCAGAAAAGATTCAAAACAAAAAATTATCAGAAAGAAAAAGCAGCCTGAAAAGAAAACTTGCTTTTCATACAAAAAAATACCGAAGGAAATAAGAAAAGGACCAAAAAGCAGCAAGATTATGAATGTGATGATGAGGACGAAGAAGCATGTATTTTTTGCAATGACCTGTATGCGAACTCAAAGGACAAAGAGGGGTGGATACAATGTTTCAGTTGCTGCGGCTGGGCCCATGAAGCGTGCTCCAATTGCGAGGAAGAAGATAACCATTCGTTTGTGATTTTTGTTGCTAAGACCTTGTATTCCCTACTTTTGTGCATACATGTATTAATTCTTCTGTACTTATATTACTTTACTACAGTATATTACTTTATATATTAAAATACTACTACTTTATACTGTATTAAAATCATTTCGTACACCTTTATAAGTTTATGCTTGGGTTTATACGGTTGGCCTTAACCTTTTTCATAATATATAAATTATGACTATTAAACTAAATATTTTATAATTTTGAAGAAAGATTTCCCTTATGCAGAAAATGTATGGCAGGATAAACCCTTTATCAGCTGAAATAATATTGTTCAGTTTAGAAGTAAAGAACTTATCTCCAACCATGTGTTCAGAAATAACAAAATTCAAATCATTAAAAGATTGAATGGAAATAGTTACATCATTGAAAACAGACAAAAGTAACATTCAAAAGGATTCAACAGGATAATATATGCCTATGTAAGTACCCTGGGTACCCTGCAATGTAAATGATTATACAAGAAAGAGCAGTCTATGAACTACAGTGGTACCTTGAGGTATGAGTGCCCCAACATACGAGTTTTTTGAGATACAAGCCATCACTAGATCTAGTTTTTGTCTTGAGTTACAAGCCAAAATTTGAGATACGAGCCAGCCTCTGTGACATCACAGCCAGTTGACGTAGCTAGCCACTGCTCAGATTCGCGAATCTTGCACATTCAATTCACGTTTTTATCTCGCCGCAGAAGTATTTCTGTCATGTTGCTTTAATTTTGTGTTTTTTTGGTACTTACAGTTATTTAGCAAAAATTGATTTGAGATACAACAATTTTGACTTACGAGCTCAGTCATGGGACAAATTGAACTCGTATCTCAAGGTACCACTGTACTATGTTATCCTAAACTATAACGTTAATACATCTCTATTGAAGGGTAAGATTGAAAGTATGAGTAGTCCTAAAATTACTTCATTTAACACCAGGACCAGCCAAGAGGGAGTTTTCCATGTATGCCTAGCATCCAGGCCCCAAGTTTTACAGGGCCCCTATTTACAAAGGCAAGTTTTCTATTTTGCTGATGGCAAATGATATATCTGTAAGAAATTGTTACCAATATACATCCAATATTTTTTAATTTCTTAAAAATTACTTTTCACTTAGAGTAAGAAGAGTAGGTGTAGGAAGGGTGACTTTCTGATGGCCAAGTGGATAGTTCATTCACCTTTGGTGAATTGTTTCAATTCCTGGTGTGGGAAATCCCCATAAAAGCAAAATTACCTCAGCTGTTGAAGTACTTTGAAATAATTCTTCAGAAAAGGATAGGAAATAGTGCCTGGCCCCATTTGGTATATGTTGACTATTTTAACAAAGGTACCATTGGTTTGATTCCAGATGACTTGAAATCCTTCTATAAGGTATGCATTTATATTAATCCCACATGGAATTGCTCCCTTGGTAAATGCTACAGTTTTTCCAAAGCCCTAGGTATATTTAAAAATATTTTTATATNTATAAGGACATATTATATAAATGAGTTATATAAAGAAACATCAACAAATAACATTTTCTTAAATGTTTAATGCTTAGCAGGTCGGTTTTGCCCCACTCTCCCATGCAGGTAACTCATTAGCCTTTGACTAATATCCTAGATTTGATTCCCAGAGGGGGCCTACATTTAAAAGTTGTTTAAAATTACCTCAGCCTTCGAACTACCCGCATAAAACATAATTCTGTAATTGGAAGGTAGTTATGAAATTAATCGCACAATTCAAATAGAAACATTATTATGGAATGTAAAGAGAGTGAGATAGATTATTCTCTAATTTCCGTACATAAGAAGGAACTATGGGTGTGGAAACGTTGATCCACTTCATTGTACCGTTTTAAAAGTTCTCTCTGCCCTTGACTACGGAGGTTGGCATCGTAATTCAGGATGTTCCAGATTTCCAAATTTGTATGAAATTCTAAAGATACTTCTGACGGACTGTTAGATTTATATCGTGAGGAATGTAGAGCTCCTCTGGTCTCATTTATTGTAGCGCTGTGATATCTCCGAAGAGTTTTTCTCAGTTTTCTTTCCGTAAACGCGTAAGAATATGACGTCAACGTCTAAATTAGGCGGGTATATTTAGCCATTTTAATGACTCGACTTCCTGGTTTCGGAATAAGATGACCGGTTGAACATCATTCCTTATTTTTGAATAGAGCTGATTACTGATGATCACCGATGGAAGTAGTTTTAATGAACTGGCAACGATATTTCATCTGAGCGAGTTTCCAGAATCTTAGACCTTCGAGTCTTCATCCATAAAAAATTCTGGAAGTTCCCGTACGGTTTTTAATTAAAAAACAATGTCGTATTAATATCAAATGAAATCCAAAATTTGAGAAAAATAGCTGATTGACATCTGCTGTCAGCGGAATAATTGTCATATTTCCGTCACTAATAATATATAACTCGTTGAGAGGAACTTATTTCTTGGCATAACTGTCCAAGTCCTAAATTTTCCACATTAATGTTAGAAAATACTATGCGAGACGCAAAGATACTATTTCATTCACATTCTTATATAGTATTGGCACCCAACAACACTCTTTTGAATCAGTAATATTTATAATAAGATCAATATTTCACATTCTGAAAAAAGGGTTTCAATCAAAATTTCCTTTTATTTATTTCTTTAAACATAAACGGGTAATATGTCCTTACACAAGATTTACAACAATATTGAACTCAAAAATTAAATTATAAATTTTACGTAACCCAAGAAATGATATGCACTTTTCAACTTCAATAACTTTTAATAACTTATTAGTAATTACTCCGAATACTTTACAAAATTGATAAGCAAGTAATTGGGATATAATATCTTGGCAAAGAAATTATATCCCAATTAGAACAAGATATGAATAACATAATTTTTTAATGAAAGGTAATGTAAAATAATACATATTCAGAAACTTGGAAGGGCCGCTCATAATCGGTAAGATAATCTGGAAATTTTAATCTTTTCTGGAATCACTTAGCTTAACGCAAAATCCGCGTTTCTCTGAAGAGACAATTCTTTGAAATTTACCATAACTTCTTTTAGGAAAGTATCGAGAGGGATCCACGCTAAACACATACAGAAGTGAAATCTAGATGATTTGGCGTTACTTTGTGGAAAGCCATTTAAGTAAAAAAGGGGATTAAACTTGGTAATTTTCCACAATATTTATTCAATACGACCGGTTTCGCCACCGTAGTGGCATCATCATTTCACCAGATGATGCCACTCCGGTGGCGAAACCGGTCGTATTGAATAAATATTGTGGAAAATTACCAAGTTTAATCCCCTTTTTTACATACAGAAGTGATTCCAGGAAGTTTAGAATTCTATGCTTCAGAGAGTTTGAGCGTTCGAGCTTGTTGATTTTCCACTCCTGTGATGATAAAAGTAAAAGAAAAAATGAAAATATTTGGCGATAAAATGCTAACTTTGAACTTTCAGTGCGGTAACTACAGAACTTCTTTCTTATATAACTTTTAATCTCGGGGCGTAACGCTGCCTCAAGGTCTGAATGCTTTTAAAGGGGCGTTTCTAACGGAAAATATTTTGATGGCTGCCCTAAACTGTTTTCCGTCTTCAGGAAATAGGCGCAGCAAAAGCTTCAAAAAATTGGAAGAAAAGAAATCCGGTGCTCAGATTGAATTATAAAGACCGAATAGAATGTGATTGATTGGACTGGCGGTGAGGCTACGGTGAGTTTAGATTGTGTATCTTTTAACCCTTTGAATGCCAGCCAATTTCGTAGGAACTGTGCTAAAACTGTGTTTATTTTATTACAACACATCTAAGTGGGTTTTTCCTGTATGTGTTATATAATAAATAATAATGAAAGTGCCAAGGCATTTTTGCTGATTTTGTAGTAGTTTAGAAAAAAAATTATAAATTGCAAATAAATGAAGTTATAACTTTGAATATGTATTATTGAATATGTATGTATTCAAAAACTCAAGGAAAACTTTATTACATTTTTTTTTGCCTTTGATATATACGATATATATTTGATATCGTATTGTTTGCAGGTTGTGGCATTAAATCATCTATTATGATTTAATGTTAATGATTTATAGTAGTGACACAGCTCGAGGAGCGCGATAGCGCTCCCGGCACTTTTGGCTTAAGACGGGAAGAGCGCGATCGCGCTCCCCGGCACTCTAATGGTTAATGTCTTCCATACGGTAGGAGTAAAAGATACACTTAGTCAGAATTGAGTAAATAGTGTTATTCATAATTCTGCTTCGCTTACATTTTGACAAAATTCTTAACATCTTATTTTTCGATCACTAAGTAGCACTGCCTGTATAGCTACACCATCGGTTTGCTCGCCTTTAGATAGTTTATATTTTTTAAATGTCAATACATTGTAACGATTTAATGCTTACTGTGTCTTGTATCTAACGGATAAGATTTTAAAATATTTTAATTATAATAAAGCCACTTAATTTCAAAGAAAAATGTTTCGTCCTGAGCCGTCAACTTAATTCTTTTTAAGACCAACTATCTATTTCCAGAGGCATATTATTTTGGATACCTAGCTTAAAATTAAAAAGAGGAAAAACAAAACATTTCCGTGTTGCTCTCACCTATTTCTAGGTAAATTTGCGTTTGTTCTCTAGACCTTGCGACGTTTGTTCCAGAGGTGGGATCCCCTTTTTCATTAGAAGGTCGTTTCGGTGCATAAGAAACCATTAAGCTGCAATTGAGAGGAAAGCCAACATTCAACTAGTTTTACATCGAAATATCATGAAAGAAAACGAATTTGACCGCTAAGTTGTATTGGATAGGATATATTCTATTTTTAACGAGATTGGGAAACAAAATTATTTGAATACAAAAATGTTTCAAGAAGTTGTCATAAAAGCAAGTGACATTTCCCGATCTTCAAGGAGCGAAACGCATTGCCGCAAATAGGAGGTTTGAAATGATACTCTGTGAAATATAAAGCCGCGACAGACGTTTTTATATGATTAGTAACAGTATCCGTTGGAAGAAAAACCGATTATTAATGGGAAAATTCTTGCGTTCTGGATCATTTGCAATATTTTCCCCAAAAATGCATTAGCACTTGCCAAAATTTGGCTTTTTCTTGTTCTTCTCCATTCCTTTTGTTGGCGGAGTAGCGTGTTAGCCTTGCAACAACGAGGTCCTAGGTTCGAATCCTTGCTCTTGTCCTGACGCATGGTTGTTTGTGCATGTGACTTGAAGGTTAATTGTAAAAGTATCTTAAGAATAAGATTCGCTTAAGAAGGTGGCCAGCATCATTATATATTTGTATTAGCTCCCCAACTTCCAATTCCAACAACCACCTTCCTGATTCATCCCTCAGGGAAGCGTTGATATGTAAAATGTCCTAAAATTTCTTTCCCTTTTCTCCTAATTTTACTTAGCAATTAATAATTGCTTTTCCCTGACGAATCTAGCAATTTTTAACTCGAAATTATGCAGAGTAGTACCATAGATTACACTACGGTAGTACTAAATTAATACATTTTCTAGTATTACAATGCCTATATAGGAATTCGGGTTGTTATATAGGGTTCGGGTTCCATATATGGAATTCGGGTTGAATTCCATATATACGAATACACACATGAAATACGAGTACATCGTAAAATTATCCTTGAAACAAATTTTTTGAAATTTTTATACAAGAATTATTCGGATAGATTCAGATGGCGTTCCACAAAGTTAGCTGGAACATCTGAGTTTACAGAGTAAGGGACGTCAATAGGCAAATAATACGGGGCATGGTGCAAAGATGATGACGGGCCCCTAAACATGTATTGAGATTCGGTGGAATGTTATTTTAAATATTTCAATAATAAATTAAGATGTACTGCCTACAGGTTATATTAACCTGTGGACAGTACATCATCAAGATCCAGTATAAATAACATTTGGACGATATGAATCATGATCATTATGATTATTTCATTCTGATTTGCAAGTTTTCTCATGGGCCGTTCCTTTATTGCTTTTCTCTCAAGCAATCCCTTCGTAGCCACATAATTTCCTTCTGCTTTGATGCTGCCTAGCATTTGCTTTCTTCTCCTTCCCTCTCTCCGCTTTTCTTCTACAAATCCCCCAATTCCAATCATTAACAAATAGTCCCTCCTCAGGCCAATCCGATTCTTCTTTATTCAAATCTTTTCCAGAGAAGCCTTTTCCTCGCCCACTCTCCTCCACACTTCAATCCTAACTTTATCTTTCTGTTCACTCTTTTCATCTTTCTTCGCTAACATATCTTCAGGACTTTCAGTAGTCTCTCGTCTTCTTTTTTGATTATTCAAGTTTTTAATCCATATAATGCTACTCGCCATATACAACACGCAATGAAAGAATATCGAGAAATTAATTTTTAATACGTTATGATCAATGATGAAGTTCTTTAAAACATTAAACCATTTATTAACAATAAAAAAATGAAAAAAATACATTATTGCGGGGCCAAGTGCTGTAGTCCCCACTGTCCAGAGTTAATGGTAAAAAGGGTTTGACTAGCAAAGAGTTAGCGGGCTAGAGAGTAAAATCGCCAGCGAGTAGAGAGTAAGGTAGCTCAGTCTACAACTTCCCTACACTAGCTCAGCGAGCTGAGTCTACTGTAGAAGACACTGTTTTTTTCCCCTATCAAGAGAGCACTACACAATCAGTAATACAGTAATAACTGTTAATGACATCATTGACATCGTTCCCCAACATTACTTCAGGCAATACCTTTTAAACTCGCGCGATCAATAATACTGACATTATTTCTCATCGGTACTGTTGTCGACAGTAAAGATCTATTATCTTTTGAACTGAGTAATGGCAGTAATGATGCGCGCACCCTACACTATCAGTGTCAATGACAGGATCCCCTCCACCCTTCAGTATTGATGCTTTTAAACCAGAAAATCCTGATATCCATCATTACCTTCCATTACCATTACGTCAATACCTTTATCTCATACGAATACAATTACTGTCATTCCAATGAGGCAATGACAGCAATACTGACCGTGTAGTGTTCACTTTATATGTGAGACCTTCACTTAGGGGTTTGGCGGCAAATTTTTGAAACCGTTGAAACCTAACAACCGATAGCGCATAGGGCGAATTCAGCTCATCCGGTCAGGTTGTATCTCCAGTTCAATTTGATTAAATTAACTTGTAATGTCCTTTAGAAAATCCAGGACTTTGCCTTCCATGGCAATTAGATTCGTACGCCTTGGTTGTACAAACAGACCTTTTTACCACATAGTTGTTATGAATGTAAGTCAATATATTCAATTCTTTCTTCAGTCCCTAGCGATCTTCGTGTATATCTGGCTTATTTTAAAAATTATAATTTACAGATACGTGCCAACCAGCACGAAGAACCTATTGAACAAGTTGGATCGTATGATCCTTTGCCAAATGTTAACAACGAAAAGCTTGTTGCTCTAAATTTTGATAGAATTCGATATTGGATGGCAAACGGTGCAAGGTTTTCGAAACCTTTGGAAGAATTGTTAGGTATACTGCTCTAAGTGTCTGGTCTCTTGTTAAATTGACACAGAGAACTTCTTTATTACTCTCATTTAAAGTCTAGGTTTAATGTGTGCTTTTGCTGTAAGTAATGAGTGTTTAATTAATTGCACTTTCATATGTAGGTCTAGCTGGATTTCTGCCTCTACACCCACGGACTGTGTTGAATGCATGGAGAAATAGATTGAATAAACCAGATGAAGAGGGTAAAAATGAAAACAAGGAATAGTTTTCCTATTGCTTTCCCGTCATTACCTTGAATGCAATGCAATATTGTTATCGTTTTTAATATATGTTTATTAATAAAACTATTTAAGATATTCATTGTTGGATAATATATTATGCAATTGTGTGTTCACTTGCTAACTCAGATCTCAAGTTATGAGATTAGCATTTTTCTGTTAGGTCTGCAAATACTTGAACTTTTTTGCTAGAATATGGCATTGCTTACCATTAGATCTTTTTTTTAAAGATTTGTCAGACAATACCTGTGAACTGGAGATCATGCTCCCTTTATCGTTCTTTTCATTCAAGAGTTTTCTCCCTGTAGTGATTATTTTTATCCTATTTTCAGTTCTTTCAATGCCTAAATCTCAATTAAAGCTCGCTCTTGTGTGGTTTCTTACACAATGAACTTCTGGTTACTTGGAGTAGTTGTAATTGAGGTAATGTGCTGATGGTGGTCTTACTCCTGCAAATTTAGTGTGGAAAATTTGGACGAGGTGCCATTGTAGTAGGTTATTAAATCTACTTGAACGGTAAACTCTTAAGTTATAATGGATTTTTCATAGATATTAGATAGCAACAGAAAATACAGAAATATTATGAGTCATTCACAAGGAAATTTTATTTTTCAATCTGTTGCTCAAAATTCTGAGAGATTCACAGCTGTGAAGAGTATTTTCAGATATGCATGAAGCTTATTTCCCTCAAAATCTAAATTTTAGTTTAATTCCTGTCAACTTCCAAATCCTAACTGTATAGAAGAACTTGATATTTTATTGCAAGAAGAAATCTTAATTGTACGTTAGAGTTTAATCAAAATACGAAGACTAGTACTCTGTTATAACAGCTTCAATATCTGAATCTTTCATTTATCAGGAATGTCACTCTCAATAAGTTATGGGTTAGTTGCACCACAATGTAAGAGAAATATATCATCAATTATTCACCTATTAGAAATTGGACTCAAATAATATTTTAAATATTGGTTAAGTGTATCATGAAATTTCTTTAGGTACAAAATGTAAATATCTGGTATTGAGTTCATGCATATTCACAAGCCAGGGCATAAAGAACTTGCTTGCAATCAGTGGCAGATCTAAAAACTTTCTAATAAGGTGGGGGGAGGCAGTTTCAGGCCTTTTCGTCTTCAATTACCTATAAAGTTGCAGTATGGCGTTTTTACTGAGTAAATCTGTATTGAACAAAGAACCATTCATAATCAGACTTTAATTCAAGCTACTCATTTAATCCTAAGCTCATTTATGGTGATACTAAGCCATCACAGGCACAATCGCCCTTACACTCTTTGGATACAAAAATGCTTACGATCTATTACTACTACCGTAAAAACATGGGACACAGACAGTTTGATAATTTAAGCTTGTATAGTAAAAGCATGTTTGCCTTGAAAGAAAATGTTGTAACTTACGTATCTTCTAACTCAATTATATCTTCTGATTGAAGAGACCAACGAATTTCAAAACAACCCAAATGTTCAACTTAATCTTCAACCACATAAAGGGTATATTTTGGGGTATGATTCAAAGAAAATTCATTTCATTGGTTCATTTATTTCTATGAAATTCTGTACAAGTACTTTATCCACACACATTTTCCAGGCATATTTTACCCAGGAACAGGGGTTCAGTTAATAACATGTACATCTCTTTGTACTATATCAACATTGAACTAAAATTTTTAATTAAGATGTGTGTGCCAAATCACTTTCAATTGGATATTCGCGATGAATGCACCTCTAAATTTGACATCTACTAATCCTTTTCTTAATCAAACACACTCTTAAGAGCAAGTTCTGGTTTGTCATAACCCAACTGCTCAGGAGTGTCAACCCCAAGCTCTTCCAACGTAGGCTTGATTTCCTAGAATGTGAAATGACTTTATTAAGAATTTTATACGTAACAGAGCTTTCATTATTAAACAGAGGCGCTTAAATCCAATACCTTACCTGTAAGACGTATGGATATATTTCCTTAACGCGAGAGCCGCATTTATCTTTGACTGCTTCCAGAAACCTTACTGCCAAAGCATAATCATTGACTCTTCTACAAGCACCAAGAGCAGCAATGATGATTTTTGGTTCAGGTACCAAGTCCATTCCACACAAGTCATTCATTGCCTGATACATACAAGGAACATTGCAGTATATCCGATTAACCATTTAAGTAATTACAGATTTAAATAATACATACTTTTCTGATTTCCCAGCCATCGATATCCGATCGATTGAAGTACTTCACAAATCGCTCATCAAATTCTTCGTCCGTTTCTGGAGCTGCATGGGACATAAAACGACTGGACACAACTGCCGTTAAAAATAAAATACATTTGGTGCTAATGGTTTCAGACGAAATGGATTGATAGGATTAATGAATCATATAACTACGATTAGGAAAGATTAACCGGTTTAACCTTTAAAACCCAAAGTAACTGAATTGGTTATAGGACACACACTAACAAACAGTAATTTCATTAGATAATGCTGACTTACGTGCTGGTAACCTTGCTGATGCTGGTAATAATACATCTTTTGCAACAGCGTGGAATCGGCAGGCAACAGTACGAAACATCTTTTACGGTAACTATCTGCACTCCTCTGCAGTATGGCTGAATGAGCGACAAGAAAGGTACGTCACGTGTGCCAAACTAAGAAACTACACGCAATTGCTTAGTTTTCGTTTACGACCTATTAAATATATTTTCTGTTACTAATAAATTCGAAAAAAAAGAACTTATTGAAGTTGCGAGTATTTGAATTTGGAATTTGTTGGTTAACTCAATAAGGCAAATAAATTAATCAATTATTTTTTCGTATGTTGGCACTTAGATATTTAACCCTTTAACAATTATACATTACAGTTTCTTTAACATCTAAATTTATTCTGCATGGATTCCCTTATCATGATTTTAGAACAACTGCATGTGTAAATAATTTGTTTTATTCCCTTCAAATTTTGACGAGAATTACAATCATTACGACTTTCAACTTTTCGGCATAATAATGTTGAACCCGTACAACAAACTGTATTCAGGGAAATGACTAGTAATTTGTGGCTGTATTATAGAATGAATGTTTGAAACATTCTGAAGTACCTGAAAGAAACGATGAGTAAGTCTCAATCCTTTGTAACGTTGTTTTAATTGACTGGTGATTATTACTAGAAACGTGCAATGATTTATTTCGTTTCAGTTTTTGACAGCCGTTTTTCATTGTAAGTCATCACGTTATCGAAGGAAGGCATTTAAAATGGATGTGTTGAAAAATTCTAATAATTTAGGAGCCCTGGATGAGTTTAAAGAAAAGACGGAAATTATTGATGAAACCGATAAAACTTGCAATAGTGAAAGTGAAAGTATAATTTTGAATGATCTTCCAGAGAAAGATATACCAAAGGTAACTGAGGAAGATAAGTTAGGAAGCATTTTAAGCACTGATCCCGAAAGCACATCTGATGTTATAGATTGTAAAGAATTGGAGAGTACAACTGGGGATACGGATAAGGAGAACGAAGAATGGTTGGATATATTGGGTTCTGGGCAACTCAAGAAGAAGGTAAACTAGTTGAAGTGGTAAAATTTTAGCATTGGCTGTCAATTTTTGTAAAACTTTCGAAAGCTTCTTATTTTGATTCATTAGAGGTCAAATTGAAATCGTATATTATTTCTAATATGCTTGATACTATACCATATTTTGTCCTCGCGAAATTAAAATAGTTAATTTTCTAAGATGCTGGAAATTCTGCGTTTATTTGCCGTTTTTTTATCCTTTATGAGATGGTTTACTTGAGAAGACAATAGACGTTTCCTTCTAAGAAAGTAGGTTGGATGTATCAGTATCTGTATAAGAAGATTATTGACTTTTCAAAAGAATTAAAATTTCTCATCATCAATACTTCCTTTCACGATTTGATATCGCTTTTTAAGTTTAAAATTTAAAAGTGCACTTTTTGTTATTTTACCAGTATTAATTGAATATTAAAAGAATTCAGTTAAAATATTGGCTTTGATTTCCCTCAGGTTATCACACCAGGTGAAAAAGATAGTAGGCCAGAAAGGTATCACGTTTGTGTAATTGACTTAGAAGGCACATTACAGGATGGCACTATTGTTGATAAGGAGGAAGGATTTAAATTCCAACTAGGTGATGCAGAGGTGAAGTATCTAATTTCTGGAATTGTATTACAGTCTTATGTTAAAATAACTATAAAATGTTAACAATTTTACTTTCATCTATTCTTCAGGTTATTCAAGGCCTAGATTTGGCTGTTCCACTTATGGACCATGGAGAAGTGGCTTACATTTTTGTTGGACCACGTTTTGGTTATGGTTCAATAGGTCGTCCCCCTGATATTCCTCCTAATGCTGAAATTACATATAGGGTCCACTTGATATCCTCTGAACCTGAACCTTCAGTGGAGTCTCTTCCAGCTTTAGAGCGGAAAAAAATTGGGTATTGAGAGTTGTTATCCTTCCAGTGTTACCTTTGTTTCCACTTCCTGAGCACTGTTTTGTAAGTGGCCCCTATACTATGTGAAAGGGCTGTGGCCTCTTTGTTTGATTTCAAAGTCTTTATACATCCCTCGGCAAAATCTAATATTGAGATTGACTGTTGAAGATGCAGGTTGATAATCCATATTATATTTCAGGGTAAAAACGTCCTTAAATACTGAAAAAAGTGGAATTTGCTTCTAATAACCATAAACTCTATTTTCATGCATTGAATTTTATTTTGTGGGCTCTTATCTTCATGATTTTGTTCTTGGGATCCACAAGTATATCTTTATCTTCAGCGTCACCTATTTTCATTTTGTACTTCCTCTGCCATTTTAATTTATCCATCTTGTGTTCAACATGCCCTTTTCATTCTCATCATGCAGACTCATTTCATTTTAAGGTCCTTACCTTTCTGTCATCTTTGATTTGTTTACACCTTCTTTTTTAATTTCATATGTATTCATTTTGCTGCCATTTCATAAAATTCAAGTACATTAATTCATTTATTTCATAATTCATTTATTTCATATTCATTATTAATACATTAATTAATTTCATAAAATTCAAGTAATTAAGTTTTAACACTACAGTAAACTCTTGATTATCTAGGCTAATGTTGGGCAGAAGATACTCAAATAATCAGAAAAGACTTATAATCCAAACTTTCAGGTTTATTTCTTATCATATTCTTAATTTATTATAATAGAAAAATTATTATTGTTTGGGCTCATAATCTGCTATTTTTGGTTGATTCATATTCATTAAGAGTTTTCTTCACCCAACTGGATCTTTTTATCAGCAATAATGTTATTGTAGTCGTATTCCCACTGCTCCAGTGAAAAGGTCTTTTGTAAGTCCTACTTGAATTAGAATAGAAAAATACTTCGTATTTTTGGTTGAATTTCTTCAAAATGACCATGCACCAGTATCCACAAACTAGTTAATGTAACCACAGATGACCGGTAGTAAACTGCTTATAGACAATGAATACATTCACACTTGTTTTAGTGGATATTATTGCCTCTTTTGAACTTGATTTTCTTCAAACCCAAAGCCCTTGAAAGATATCAGATGTTGTTTTTGGTGATTTAACATTGCTGCTTTGTAAATCCTTGAGGGGGTTATGGAAAATCATCAATACCACAGTCTTGTCTAATTAAATTGCCTACATTATTATTAAACATTTACTATTATTGAAAGTAATTCAAATTTCATTTGATATCATGAATTAGCCCAAATGGAAGATTAGATGCTCCTGAATCGCCAAGTATGTAGTTTATTTATATTAGGTGAAAGCTATCCTGAGGTTGATTCCTGGAGGGGTCCTATGTGTGGAAAATGACAGCTGTCTAAGCAAATTTAACCATGCTATTGGAAGATCAGTGTAAAAAGTATATCTCAGAAAGTTATCATGAAAAATATCAAGTGATATTTGGTGGAACATTTCCATAATTTTCTAAAGATTGATAAAAAAGTAGAGTATTTATTATAGCCTAGTCTAGTTTTGTAACAGAATCTTAAAGAAGCAAGTTAACTTTTTATGTATTTATTATACAGCAAGCCATTGAACTAATCAGAGCATCTGGAGAAATTGGTTTGGTTTTACACTTAATCACCTGATTTGATAAGGGGAGAAAACTATTTGCAAAGAAAGTCAAAGTGTTAAATATTAAATTTAAACCTGAAATTTCTAATAATATCATCTCCATATATTTTGGACTAGTAACATCATAAGTCTTTTCTGGTATAATTAATTATTGTTTAGATGTTTTAATATCTACTATTAAGAATCACAAAACTCTTTAACTGTTGCTGCTATCTTATAGTGTGCATAATTCTACACTAAGCTGTGGATTATTCTATTTTTATTGATTGAATTGGTCCTGAAACCAATTTCTTCTATTCATTTAAATTTTAGGAACAAAAAGAGGGAAAGAGGTAATTGGTGGTATACGAGGGATGAGCATAATTTTGCCATTCAGTGTTATCGTCGAGCCTTAGATTTTTTGGATGATATAGAAGGTGGAATCATTGTGGAGCCTGATAAAGAGGAATCCAAGGTAGATTCTTTCCCTCTGCTGAATATGAAGGCTTTGTTAATACAGCAGGTTTTTCATTTAACAATTTAATTTCAGCCTAATGAAGATGAGTTGCAAGATCTTCTTGAAGATCGCTTGAAGGTTTACAACAATCTTGCAGCTGCACAAATGAAAATTAAAGCCTATGATACAGCATTAGCATCTGTGCAAAATGTTCTGCGTTGTCAGCCCAAAAATGTGAAAGCCCTTTTCAGAAAGGGAAAGGTAAAGAAACTGAATTTTGTCTAACTTAACTTTTCTATCTGTTACTACTTTTTATATATCCTAAAAACAGCTATTTTGTTTCATCAAGTAATACTAAATTAATACAACTACTAATGCTAAGTATTGATTTTATTTATCTGAATTTATTTCATATTGATCATTTTCAATATCTTTAGATCCTTGCTGCAAAAGGTGACACAGAGGCTGCAATACCAGTTTTACGTCTTGCCAGTCAGTTAGAGCCTGAGTCAAAAGTTATTCATCAGGAACTTGCTCGACTTGTTAAGCAGAAGAAAAAAGATAGCGAAATGGAAAAGAATCTTTATAGAAAAATGTTTGGTCAGGATAAAATTGAGGATAGTGAGTCAACTAATGCAGCATCTAAGGTAAATGAATTGGATAGTTCATCAGTAAAGAAAGTAGAAATTAGTTGATATTTAAATTATTGAATTGTTTTCCTTCTATCTACAGTTCAGCAAAATTTCTTGGGGCCTATTATGTGGAAGTGTTGCAACTATATTTGTAGGAATTGCAGCTGCAGCATATCGTTACAAACTTGTATGATCAGTGGTGGTTTGATTTTTAGACTATAAGTGGAAACTACAAATAATTATCTTCTTGTAACGTGATGAAAATAATTTTATATTCAAGTGGCCTTCATTATGCCACCAGAAGTGGGCACTCTCTAAGCTTACCTGGGAAATGGATCATTGTTAATTATACAGTTGATATGTATCATCATTTAATTATATAGCAATGGAAATTGTCTACAATTTCATTTTTATCTTCCAGTTGAAATTTCATGTACTCTTTGTAACTGACTTGCCATATGTTTTGATGTTGATTATAGAACTTGCTTGCTTTATTTTAAGGTTTTGTTTATTGTCTTTTTCAAAATTTTTTTGTAAACTTTACTGTGGGAGTTTTTTATTTTTATACAGGTATTTTTCACTGCTTGAATTGATCTTGTCGATTGTTAGTTTCAAAGTATCTGAATTTCTTACATAAATTTGTGTTACAATAAAATCATATAGTCCGTTTTTGATGTTTTCTCTGTATAATTCCTCCAGAGTTGAAGGCTGATGGCTATAATTGAAAATGAATAGGACATTTCTTTGAATTTCCATTAGTTGTTGATTTTATATATTATGTATGTTTTCTGAATTTAAAATTGAATGCTGCTTTAAAAGTGTACTCATAGCATCCGAGGAATAGCTTACTGTAATAAACATGACTTTGGTTAAAAAATGTATTTCAAACCCTTCAGATGTTGCATTTTCTTGCTTGGCAATAAACAACTTGCAATTTTCCAGTACATCTTGTTAGTTACCTTCATCAGGGATTGATCTTTGATAGACTTGTTAATTTTTTTCATCTTCTGTTTAATAAATGTAATTTTAGTCATCTTCTTTTTAACAAATATAATTTTTGTCATTTTGTATTTTTCTTGGGGATAGATGACTCTCATTCATTTAAATTTAATTTAAAATTTCTTATTACTAAGGTGAGGGTTATTGACAAAGCTATGCAGTTCTCATTGATAATCTGATTATTTTTGGCCCCAAACAGCAAATCTTCATTTTAATTTGTTTATTAATCATTTTAGCTTAATCATTATTATATTTTAAAATAAAATGAAAAACGTCTAAGATATCTTCAATAGATTGACCTAAAATGTCTGAGGTGGGTAAAATATGCCTAAAAATACCACTGTTTATCTGACATTTCTTCTGTGTATTCAGTCAAGAAGTTGCTAGTTTGAGCAGAAAAATTGCTTTTCGTTTTTGTGAGCCAGGTGGATATGAAGTATTCAAACAGTTTACCTAGTCTAAATCATTCTGAGCAGCACAAAAGAGGCAATCCATTACATTTTTCATGAATAGCATGTTTACTTTCAATTTCTCTGAATTTATGTTGAGTTATTTTAGAAATTTTGTTAATTTTAAGGTAAATGTATACTTTGTTGAAATATGTATTTCAAGAAGAATCCTACAAGAAAGTGGACTTGGAGAGGTCCTAATGGAGTAAAAAACGAAATAGACTACATAATGGTTAACAAACTTTACCCAGTTACTAATTGTGAGGTACTAAACAACTTCAACACCGGAAGTGACCATAGAATAGTTAGATGCAGAATGAAGATTAACCTCAGAATGGAGCGAAAGAAGTTGGTCTCAAGCAGGAAACAGGTGGTAAGTATTACAAAATTAGAAGAAAATAGGAAAGAGTTCCAGCTGGAACTTAGAAATAGGTTTCCAACACTTCAAGAAGTAGAACTGGAAGCCAAAGTCATGGAAGTCATGAAGGCAGCGGCAGAAGAAGTAGCAAGTACGCCAAAAAGACCAAAGGATAAGAAGTTCAGTGACAGAACCAGGAAAATGATGAAACAGCGAAAGCAACTGTAGCACTTAGACTTGCCAAAGGAAAATATCGAATATGTTGAGCTATGCAAGTCTATCAGAGTGGCAATGAAGGAAGATGTAAGTAATTTTAATGAAAGAATTGTGCAAGAGGCTATAGAGAACAACAAGAGCATAAAGAGGGTCAGACAAAGCCTAGCAATGGGAAAAAAACAAATCTTGGTGGTCCAGAAAGAAGATGGCACAACAACTTCCAATAGACAAGCAATACTGAGGACAGTAACTGAATACTTCACCAACTTATACAAGAAGACAGAAAATGTTGAAGAGGAAAACCAAGAAGAAACACATAACTCAGATAATCCCCCCTCTATTCTCCCAGATGAAGTAACAGAGGCCATCAAGAAGATGAAGAATGGAAAGGCAGGAGGAGCTGATGGAGTTTTAGCAGAATATCTGAAACTTGGTGTTACTGAAATATCTCCTGTCCTAGCGCAGTTATTCACTAATTGCCTTAGACGAGAGAATTCCGAAGGAATGGAACCATGCAAAGATTGTCCTTTTGCACAAGAAAGGAAGCAAGGAAGATTTGAAGAACTACTGCCCCATCAGCCTCCTTTCTGTTATTTACAAAACGTTCATGAGAGTAATAGCTGCACGTCTGAAGACGTTCCTGGAAGCTGCCCAGCCCAGAGAACAAGCTGAATTTCGCAAGGGATTCAGCACTATGGACCACATCCACACACTGCAAGAAATTATCAGCAGAATAAACGAATACCAGATGCCACTAGTACTCGGCTTCGTGGACTATGCCCAGGCCTTTGACTCTGTAAGTACCTCCTCCACACTGGAAGCACTGGGGAAACAAGGGATAGATGCCAAGTACATCCAACTTTTATGCAGCATCTACAAGGACGTCACAGCCTCAGTAATGCTGCATGAAGAAACAGAGGAATTCCGGATTGAGAAGGGAGTGAGACAAGGCGACTGCAGACATTTAATTAGTTAAAGGAGTAAGATGTTAATTAATAATTAAGTTACTTATAAGTTAAGTTGGTAATTAAATGTGAAAGTAATTATTATTTTATTAACTGTTAGCACCAAAATTATAAACACATGAAAAAATTAATTAATATCTCATAATAATCACCGTGTGAATACAAGTACAACCCACGTAAGAAGGGTATTTCATATTTAAGGGAACTGAGGAAAAATCTCGTTATAACCTGGATAGAGATATGATCGGGAGGTTTCATTTCTTTCCCGCTTGAGAGCAGTTTTTTTGGGTAGTTTGCTTAAATTTTCCCCAACCGAAGATGAGGTTACTAAAGACTGTGCTTCATATTGGTTTGAATCTTGGTTGGTCTGTTTTTGACTGGCATGTTGATTTATTGGTTGACTCTCTTCATATTTTGAAGATGGTCGTCTTTTCGGGCATAGACATCGCCCTCTTTTACTGCTTCATTATGGTAATTTTTCTCTAAAGAATAATGTAACTTTATATGAGACAGACCATATGGAATAAATAACGAATTATTTAACAGCAGTGGATAGTGGTCATCGTAGAACAAGATCTTTCCGAGACTACGTTCAACAGACCGCGAAACACTGCACTGCAACTCTGGTTAATTTGATGTTTCTAAATTGACTTTGCTTTGAGAGAAAACACCATCAAGCGACTCTTTATCTTAAATTCTTCCGTGAGACTAGACATAGAATCAGATACGACCGTGGGATGAAATTGTTCTTATTCGCGATACCTTCTTTTCCTTATCACGGAATTAGTCATCGCAAACGAGAGTCAAAAGAAACTCCGTTCGATGAGAACCGAGGACGGCGAGTTTACGGAAGATCAAATGAATGAAACCTATCAAATGAGGTGGACGATCGGCAGAAGGGGGTCTCATCTAAGGACGGGAAAATTTCAACTAATAAGGGGTTAGCAAAGGGTTTTAAGCGGTATTTTTACAAAGTTTCGTATACTAGGGACGGAACCGGAAGAAAATCAAATATAAAGCGGGAGCGTTTCAAAAGGGGTTTTCTGTACTTATCTATCCAATATGTATAGGTAATTCCTTAAACAAATTCAAAAAAATAAATACATCGCTTCCCGGTACGGCAGCAGAATAAAATTAAAGCATTCGTGAGAGGACCTAATTCATTATTAAAATCCATCGTTACTTTAACAAAAGAATCCAAATACGTATCCAGATGATGCGCAAATTCTTTCATAAGAATAATTTTTGTTAGAATACATGCTACAGCAGAGGTGAAGAGATCTCATATAAATTTGTCCAAGAATGCGCGAAAAATTGTATTCAAAGCTTAAGAAATTAAGGAATAACCATTGCCTAATGTATGCGGATCTCATTGAGGGTTGCCAGCTTTCGATACCTTCGATTAATAATAACAATGAATTCGAAAACGTCGCCTAATAATAATAGACACCGTTATATTTGCACCTGCACACGACGGTCCGGGGCGTAATATAATCTTACACAGCATTAATAAGACTGTCCCACTTACGACGAACTTTAATGCTCAGAAAGTGCTGTTTTATGTTTCCCATACATCTTTGACTAAATAATTATTCGTAATAAACACCTACGAACTTTCTCCGATCAGAAACTCGTAAGTTTTCAAAGTTATTTTAAGAAGTGCTCAAAACCAAACCGTTGTGCGTACATTTGAATGATTGTATTTTGTGTCAAGTCATTCCATTCAATGACAACGTGCTTTTACGGAATCACAAGAAAAAATATCCATTTAATATTATACACAAAAAT
Source organism: Ladona fulva (assembly GCA_000376725.2). NCBI lineage: Eukaryota > Metazoa > Arthropoda > Insecta > Odonata > Libellulidae > Ladona > Ladona fulva. The sequence continues at coordinate 569,162 of KZ308311.1, forward strand.
TTAATGCATACTGTGAACAGCAAAACAATAATTTTAAAAGTTGGTTTTAAAATGGTAACTTTGTGGTTTGAAGTATACATTAAAATTCATTATTCATTTAATATAATATGTATTATTTAATGAAACCCTATGCCATCCAAAATGCTTCCAAATATTCATTAGTTAAAAAGTAATAATTAATTTGTTACGAGCAACCAACCACAAGCGTCGCATTTAAAAATTTAAAGAACTTTACCCTGAAAATGATCTCAAACGGTTTCACACTAACACAGAAAATAAAGTGAGCCCAAGTTACAAATATGAATTGGAATTGAAATGGACTAAAAAACAATATTCCTTTTAGTGACGATGTCGAAAACCTCACAATTTCCTACATAATTAATTTGCGGTTATCTGCTTTTCTCTGAGGAACATTTTATCTAGGACGAAATCACGTAATCTTGAAGGCCTCCGCACTTCCGACCAAGAAATGCCAAGCCAAGTCCGTGCCAAGCTCACGGTCATTTACATCAACAACTTGCGCTGACTTGGCTTAGAAGTTTGGTAATTCCGCTTAGCTTGCTTCGGTAGCTTTGATTCTCGTTTGTTCTTTTGTATGACGTAAAAGTATTCACTGAGTCTGCGCGGAAGATTGTGTATCACGTGACCTGAGTCTTTTTGAGCGCATTTTCCAGGTACGAATATTGTGAATGGGTTTCATTCGATATTATGTTATTCAGCTTTACTCTGGAGCTATAATAACAATGTACGGGTTCTTTAAATATCCTTCTATTCGAAAAGTTTTAATTTCTGGGCGTGAAGCGCTTGACTTCCAAAAAACACTATGATAAATTTCTGTGGTTGTCATAAGTTTAGAGTAACAAGGGATTGAAATGGCGTCGTTCCCACATGGCCGAACCCGGCTTTGTTTCGATTTTTAATGTGTGCGAGTCACTTTGGGTACTTGCAGGCTATCTGTTGATGTAGATATTTGTATTGTGGTAGATTTCTACGCTGAGAACTTGATTTTATCTCGCTAACTGTTGGTTTCTGATCATCGATAGCTGGGTGTTATTTTATGTTACAAGGTCGAAATGCTCTATATATCAGTGATGAATGTTGATATTGAGAAATTACCATCGTAAAATTATGGAAATGGTTCTTGCTGATATTAGTCGAAAATGTTCAGTTAAGTGCGTAAGGGAAAGACGAGTGGGATTTTTGTTACATAAATGTATTTATTCTGGTGATCTGAATGACGAGAAAGTGCATTGGAACTGTCAACCGATAAATGTTAAATATACTATGGTGATGTTGTATCGGAGAGAAGTGGTTATCTTAGGGTGTAATTTGCTTAGTTTATCTTTTGCCGATTAAATGATTTACTGTGGGAAGTATTCGAAGATTTCGTCATCATGCGTAATTTATTTTCGTTGAAAAGAATAGTTTCGTATTTCTAAATAATTACAACTTGGAATAAAATTGACCAATATTTAATGTTATTTATGATTGACATTATTTTGAACTTCTCTTTTCAATCACCACAAACTAGTGGTGATTTTTCATGCAAATGTTTTTTTTGTTCCAGAATCTAATTGTAAATAGTGAGTGTATATAGTGTTTGTAAAGATGAGTTCGGCAAGCCGGACCACCACTCGTGGTGGGAAGGGTGGAAAGCCCGAAACAACTGTCGGTGGAAAATCACAGAAATCAGACGCCAAGACAGATTCTCCAAAAGCACTAGACCTCAATCCAAAAATTCAAGTATGTTTCTGATTAAGTATTAAAATGAATGATAATTATTGTTAATTCATGACAGAAAATTATAAAATTAATTATTTTACTAGCCTACCGCCGAGCAGATGAGAATTGCACAAATTATTGACACACGGACAGAAGATCCTGATTTGAAGGACAAGATAAAGCAGGTTTGTTACCATAATGTATCTTAAATGAGTATTTACTAAGTACAATATATAATTCACGAGGAATTAATGGAATTCTTGCTCTCTAGGTGATGGATGCAACCAGGAAAACCGAAGATGAAGTTTGCACAGCTTTGCATGACTGTGATAACGATCCAGATAGAGCAGTCAACATGCTACTTGAAGGAATGGCAACAGTAATGTTATTTTATCGTTCTTCATGATATTCGAATCTCTTTTTACATAAGTATGAAGCAGTATTGTTCTAATAAATATTTAGGTTGTGACTCATTCGCTCTCATGATATATACATGATCGTCTTTGTGAAATGCGTGGAATTCTTTTGTTATTATGCGTTTTATTATAGGTTTTACTGGTACTTACCATAATATTTGTTTTTATACGTGAAAATTCAAGACGCCCTATTTAGCTCATGATATAATTAAGTGCACTGAAGCTGTGTTCATTGTAATTAGTATCTATGATCATTCAGTCATATTATACCATTATGTCCAGTTAGAGCATTTTCCGAAAATATTCCCAATTGTTGGGGGTTGATTATCACAGTAATTTTTGTTAAGTAGTAGTAGTTTATCGTGGATATTGGTGCAAGGTAGTTGTCTCTTGATACCTTTCAATGGTGACATTTTGTGCTCATTGTGTGTAATTGATGGTAAATTAATCATTTACATTACCGTTGAATATAATCCATAAGGAAAGGTATTCATATTTCATGAGTTGTGCATAAGAGTTCAATGTGATTGTAACAGTCTTTATTACCCTTAAATTGGAAGAATTACTAGGCAGTGAAGACAGGTTAATTCTGATTTTAATATATTTCAGCCAAGATTTATGATCGATTTCAGTATTTCTTGATTCCTAGATTGAGGATATTATAGCTGTTTTATAAAATATGTTTTAAGTAGTTTTGTTGTATTATGGAAAATCTAGATTTTAATGAGAAGATAGTTATAGTTTAACTGTGGTTAATGTATGTTTTTATGTACATATATAAGTGATCATCACTTGTGATTAGTATTTGTTTGTTGATGTTCAGTAATGAAGGTATTTTATTATTTGCATTTAAATTAATGAAAGATTCTCTGAAACACGTATTTGCCCTCATATGAGAAAACTATCTTTGCGCATAATACCTGTTGCTATAGATTTTCTTTCAGTGGGTTTTGTAAGTATGAAAGATTATAAGTTAAATGAACAAGATAAGTTTTTCCATTAGATATTTGGTTTGATTAGTTAAATTCTGATGTTATGATTATGCCTTGATCTTTAATATTTTTCCTAATGTAAATTGATTTTGAGAAAATGGCCACTTAACATAGATCAATAGATACATGTAGATTAAAAAAGTTATAGATCAATCTTACATTTATGTTGTATAATGCAAAAGTGATTGGCTGGTTTAGGATTCCATGCATTTCTTCTATATTTTAATAAATTTTTTCTTGCCACCTTAAACAAATTGTGCTATTTAAAGATGGCTGTATGTTAGGGAAATTTTTTAAGATGTGAGCTCTGAATAATGCATAGGAATTTTCTGTAGAAAGTTTAAAATTAGCAGTATTGAAATAAGTTACTGTTGCTAAAGGTAGTAATGACTCGGTGAGTGCTAATGCTTGTTAGGTTATTTTGATGCTGAATGTAATTGGCCTATTTTTTTACCTGCTAGTTGTGATACTTACTTACTTTTACTTTGGCAAAGATATTTTGTTTTGGAGCTAGTATTTCTTCGACGGATTTCAATTTATTTTGTAAACTAATTTTTCTCTGGCCATTTTATTTCCTTACTGTTATGATAAGGTGAATGTAATTTAAGTAGCTCTCTCTGAAAAATTCTATTGTTTTGTAATAATTTGGGGGATATATTTTGCTGAAAATCTAAAAACTGGAATATTTCTTAATAGCAAATAACTGTATCTAAATTTTAGGTAATTTTGGTTGTGTTGTTCATTCTGAATAGCTGTTTTGTCTGTTGAATTGCATTCATAATAAAGTAGCAATTCAATGTGCTCTGAATGGTTAGTGTTTTCTAATCATGATCACAAATTTGAAGGGTGAATGGGAAATGTCTGGAAAGAAGAAGAAAAATCGCCAGCCTGGTTCTAACACAAAACCTGAAGGACCAGTAAACAACCGTGAAGATCCAGGTGGAGATTGGAGTCGAGAAAGGGAAGGTGGAGGAGGAGGTAGTGGTGGTGCTGAGAGGGAAAGATCTCGAGTCCGAGGAGGTGGACCTCCAAGAATGAGAGGAAGGGGTTCCTTAGACAGTCGTGGATGTAAGTAGTTTTATAATTGGTGCATTCCTACTGGATTTGTTTTGATGAATACATACTGTTAGCCTCAGTAACTTAAACTGGCAGCATTTTCTAACTTTTTAGGGAGAGGAAGAGAAAACAAGGAGAACGAAAAGAATTTGGAGGACTCTCGAGGGGACATACCCCGAAGAGGTCGGATGATGAATGGTCCTGGTGGACGCTCTGGACGTGGTGGTCGTGGGGGTCGTTTGGGTCCACGCACTTTCCAGAATCGGGAGAGGGGAGGTTTTCCTCGATCCATTGACACATGGAACAATCCTCAAGCGGATGACAGCTCAACGGATCCGATAAAAATGGGTCAGTCGGGAGTCTCTATGACACAGAATGCTTTGCTTGGTTAATTACAGCACTTAAGAACCATTTCCAATTCAATTTTTTTCCCAGTGTTTTATTATTCACCTGATAGAATAGTTTAAGCTGTGATCAAGGGATCAGATGCGTATTGCCATTGATCAAAAATTTCTGTATTAGTATACATAACTCTCACCAGATTCCGTAAAATACGCTATTTCATAGTTATGATGATTAATTGGTGTTGGTATACATTGCATATATTCACACACCATACACATAGATGCACTGTATTATGATTTACTAAATATTTATGGTGAAGTTCATTTCAATTCTTGCTCCTGGGAAATGATGGGATTTTTATTTCCGTAGTCTAGCATGGGAAATAGATTTGATATCTGTTTTTGTATTTTCCTTGCTACCCTTATTTATTTTTGATTTTTTCATTAATTAACGTGGAGAAATTGATCACATCAGAAATAAAGTTATATTACTTTGTGCTGGAGTGTAATGGAATACTATAATTTTCAGAAAATTGGGCTGATGACTTTCCTTCTCCAGAGGATTGGGACAATGAAGAATATACAGGATCTCTTGCTGATACCAAAGTGTTCACTCCCAGTAATTCAGTACAACAAGCTAGCTTGAATCCTGAACCATTGCAGGATTCTACTAACCAAGATATAGCATCTTCTGTGCCTAAGAACATGCCCAGCAGCCTATCTCCTACTGCAGAGCAAATGTCTCAGAATTTGGACCTTGCTGCTTCATTGAAACAAACCAATCAGACTCCAGCTGTTGTAAGTATAAAAGTTTAGCTTATCTTTCTAAAGCTAATTGTTAATTCCATTAAAGCTGAAGTAAACATTCTTGTCCTTAAATTATTTCATTATTCAATCTTAGACTCAATGAGGAATTATTCTGGCTGTGGTTTTAATAAAAGCTTTGTATTTTTGACCCAATATCATTGTTAAAGTGGAACTGAATTTTCTTCTGATCTCTGATTATTAATGACATATTTATGAATTGATTTATATCTATCATCTGGAGTTTATTCATGCAAGTTTGGGACTTGAAGGAAATTTACGTGATGCAGATTATCAGCTCAGTTATCTTATCATTACAGTGTTTTTTACTATCTTTGGATAATTGGATAATATGAACAACAGCCATAACACAATTGCCACTATATTAGATAAAAGTCTTTTAACACAAAAACCTTAGGGAATGAGGCAAGTTACACTAAAATTTGGAAGTTTTTCCTATTGGATGTCTTTCATCCCTAGAGGATTAAGCTCTACATCCATCAACCTCATTTGATTGATAAATATATGTTTTCATTCTTTGCTAGTTGCATTTCAATTATTTTGTCTCATAAAAAGTATTTTTTTTTCTGAAAGCCTGAATTAGTCTCATTCCTTTCAAACTCCACAAAATCATGTATTCTGGTATCTGAAAAATTCCAAATACTTAAACAACCTTGGTCCCAAGTATGTTTTGATAATCAATAAACCTGAACCTTGTATTTTTGTGGTATCCCTCGTCTGAAGTAGATTCTTCTTAATCAATTACCTTTGATTTTGTGCAGAAATAGCATATTTGATGTATGTGACAGGAGCATAGCCAGAAATTCTTTTAACCCTTGCTGTCGGGCCTATTTTCATGTCAGTCCCTGGAAAGTGTCAAAAATCCACCAAGAAATGAAATTTTAGTATGATCAATGGTTTTTTTTTCAGGGGTATATACTTTGGTCCTGCACCAAAAGATGGCAAAATAAAATCAAGAAATTAATTTTGAATGCAATAAATATTTTATTAANAAGACGGAAATTTAGTATGCTTACAGATTTGCAGGAAAACAAAACCTACCAGGGAATGAAAAGACAGGCGCAGGATAGAAAGGTTTGGAGAACTACAGCTGAAACCTGTCCCAGGACAGATATACTATAATGATAATGATGATATAATTACAACAATAATAAGTAAAATTTAGCTATCGCATTTTTAGCATAATACATCTTGTAATACATGTTATATCTTTATTACCTACACTATTCTTAAGGTAATCAAGTGAGTTGTAAATAAGTGTTTATTACAATATATTTTATTTATATAACAAATAATATATTGACAATAATCAGAAAGGAATATTCAACTGAGAACTGTAGGTTTAAAAAAATCACCTAATTATTCTAGAACTAATGGTATAAATTCATATGAATCATATTAACAATTTTTAATGGTAATTGGTCAGTTATTATGTTCTTCTCCAGTTAAAAATCAGAAGATTGGTTTGCAGCAGTTGTTTTCCGTCTCCACTCCTCCCGATCTTGCACCAGTCTCTTTAACTCTAAGTAGGAATGGCAGCCCATATCCTCTACAGTTCGATCGATGTATTCCTTAATTAGTTATTATGTATAATTGCAAAATTGTCTTATTGAATATATCTACTAATATCTTCACAAAATTTAACCTTTATGCCTTAGACTTATGCTATTTTCGTAGCACCATGATTCTTTGTTTTTTTTTATTTCAAGTTTATGTGAAATTGCATTCATACATTTTTACACCATATAAATACATAATTATGCATTATTTTTCACATTTACAATGTTTTCTGTACTTTTTAACGGTGTGGTAAGCCTCGAAACATTCAATGACACACAACGCAGGTTTTTCAGGTCACTGATTGCAAAATTATGTCGTTTGCTTTCTTTTACATTTTCCTTTTCCCATTTTTGAGCATTGGGAAGGAAGAATACTGCAAACAATACAATTCAGCTTGTGTTTTTTATTTCAAAATTGTCTTGGGAAATGGTGCTCCGTCAGCCTTAAAAGATGGGGAGAATCAAATTTAGGACCAATCCTCTGCTAACTATTTTTCTTGTATCCTTCCAATTCCCGAAATCTGCTTTGTATTATTTTTAGGTTATTCTGTAAGTTGTAAACTATCCAGCCAGTTACAACGGCAACTTTGATAATAAAATGCCACAACGTTTGGTACCCTTTTTTGTTCTTCTATTGAAGGGGTAGGTGGAACAGAATTGATCAAATTTATCAACTGCTCCCATGTATTTGTTGTAATGTGCTTGGATTGATGGCCTTTTAACGATTCTTTTTCCCTTTCTTGAATTTATCTCTATGGTTTTTACTCCCGAATTCCCAACAGTGGATAACATATTTACCCGACTAGAATCTTGGCATGTGCGGGCAAGCTTATCCCTTTGTGAATTCAGCCAAAAGATGGGTGCTTGACTCTGTTTCAGTAGTATATATCTCATATCTTCGGATAATCATCTATTTATTCTCACTGTTCCAGTAACTCCAATTTTTCTCTCCCTCAGAATGTCATATAAGGCTACCCTTGAATAGAAGTTGTCCAGGTAAACCACATGACCTTTGTTATCATAGCCCTTCAACAATTATTGAACAGCTTTAGCCCCTAATCCTCCTTCAGTAATATTTGTGGTATTTTTGCCAATATAAACTTAAAATTTTAACAGGAGGGTTGGAGAATCACATAATGACCAAACTTTGATCCCCCGTTTAGTAGATGGCTTTGAGCGTAAATACTGCTTGAAAAATAACCTTCCTATGAATTTCACCATTGATTCATCAATGGAAAGTTCTCTATTTCCCTTATATATGTATTTTTCAATGATTGGCCTTATAAAGCCTATTGCATTCTGCTTCAGCCCCATTTTCAGCGAAATGCAAGAAAGATCCAATTTGGTGGTATCTAATCCTTGCAAAAACGGAGCCAAACCCTGGGGTGTAGTTTAACTAGTATGAATCTTGAAAATAACTCTCAAGGGATGGTTTATGCACTAATCCCATTCCAATTTCAATCACAACGAAAGCCTGCATTTCTGACGCCATCTCATCTTTCCACGAGGAAAATCTCGATCTATTGCTCAATAGATCAGCCATTTCGAGGAAATTCACAGCATAATCATTAGTTTCATTTTCAACTAAGCTAAACAATGTTTGAAAATTTTCAAAACACTTCTTGGAGTACAACCTACTATCCCACAAATTGCCACACTCCCCTACTCCTCACATTGCTTCATAAACACTTTTTCAGTATCTGTGATGCTTCTCTACCTCTGTTGATGAAAATTTTCAATGACAGTGCAATATGTGTACAGATTTTTACTGGGAAAACATAGGATGTTTTTTTTCTGCCGCAACATATCTGGTATTGTGTTGCTGAGTGCTTAGTTGCAATGTAAGCTGCCGCACTCTCATCCCATTTTTGATTACCATTAATATTGAGTTCTGACCTTCTAGTCTTGGCCATTCTAAACAATTCTTCGATATCATTCATGCTTATCCATCTCAAGGGATATCAATCATTTTGTCCACACAACATAATTGGCTCTTTTCTCCATTGTTGCTCTTTTTGCTATTACTTTGAAAGGACTGCAGTATTGAGTTCTTTTGTTATAGTTTCTTTTTGAATTTTATTTTGTTATGGAATTAGTTAATTGAAGTAATAAAAAGAAAGGTTTTTCCATTTTCTATGAAGATGCTAACTTTCACTTTCTCTGAGAGATCTTTTAATTTTTAATGCTATATTTTTTAATTATCCTGTTGTGGACACGCCCTCAATAGTTTCCAGCAGTTTTAGTATTGATTTTCATGTAAAATTTCATAACATGTACTGTAAAAATTTAGCGTATGAACATGTATGTAGACATGTTAAGTATCTTTGTAGTGATTATAAACATAAGGGATGATAACATAAACTGCATTCAGAAAAATGCCCCAAGTTTGAAAATGATTGTTCATTGCGCTGAAATAGATATCTTCATATTGTAGACCAATATGTATTTGCTTATTTAATGAAATGTTTCATTCTCTCCCTTTGGAAATCATGTTAAAAATATTATGGCCTTATTAGATTAGTTGTTTTGAAGTCTTAGATGGTTGTTCATTTGAATCATAATCATATTTGGGGAGTATTTGCAGAGGATTCATGTATAAGTATGGAGTATGTTGAATTTCCGAGAATATTTTCCAATTTGTTGCCGCTAATTTAAATTGAAACACACATTCTGATGTTTGAATATTTTATGCTATAAAGCTCTGTTATAACACGAATTCTGCCAACTTAAGATGAAGCTGAAAGTAATATGGATTTGAACTTACTACTTTCTTTACTCAGTTGATTTTGTTTATGAGCTTATGGAGTCCTGGGAGTATCAGTGCATTTATTATGGTTTATTTCAATTCTTTTTACTTCAGAATTTTAATTTGTTTTCAATATTTCACAAATTTACCAATATTATTTAAATTCTATGGTTTTTCATACTCTTTAGGGAGCTTGTAGTTGCCTGATATTTTATTTGTGTGGTAAACTTGCTGTGCTTGATGATATTTTAGTGTTTTAGTTTGAAACTGATTTCTAAGTTTTTCGTGATGAGGCACTTCTTTTTAATCATAGCATATATTAATAAAGCCTCTTAAAAGGGACCCCTTACCACTATGCCAAATGGATCTTAATGATACACTCAAGGATTGGTACTTAGGCAAAAAATAAGGACCAATATGTTCCAGTTTTAACTAACATTTCTTAGTTTCTTCTGTAAAATGTGTTTAAAAATCAGCCTTTAATCCATCAATATGTACTTTGATTAACTACTAACACAACCTTTCAATAGACATCGACAGCCGTGGCATTGGGGTTTAGCAGGCAAAGTTCAAGTTGCAGGTTTGATACTAATCTGTTGATTTTTCATTAACGTCTTTTTCTTCTGAAAACTTTTCCTTTTTGCAAATATTTGATCAATTTTCATATTACATTCAGGAACAGCTCCTCGCTGTTTTGATGCTTGATTTATTTTTTTCTGAATAATACTTATCTTTCTGGAAGAAAAACTATTCATCAACAGCTATGTTTTCAACACAGATTCTCGTGAATTTGTCATATGCTGCTATTTGGAATTGTTTTCTAAATGTACTTCTTTGTCAGCAAGCTCCATGTAGCAACTTCAGTCCATGAGTTAGAGAAGTGGTTATGCAACTTACCAAAGACTTTACCTGTGCTTATGTTGCATGCTATGAATCTGGAAAACTGACTTTAGTACTCTATGTACGCACAATAAATTTGTGAGAATAGATTTTGTTAGTAGTTGGGCCAAGTTGATTGATTACCAAATTGATGAATTTTAGGCTGATATTTAAACTTATTCTGCTGAGAAACTACAAAATGTTAGTTAAAACTGGAACCTATTGGTAAATTTTCAGTAAATGAAATGCGGTGGAGTCAACCTTACAGGTTCAAATAAGAACTTTTAAACTTTTGTGTAGTCAATTAATTTATAGAATGTGATCAATGTGATTTTTTGGTGAATGGTTCACATAGAAATGAAAAAAAATATACTAATATTTGTATATAAGATGATTGTTTATTGTAAGGCATAGTTTTTATCTCATAAAATTGTAGGTTGTTAAAATTTCTAATTTCCCTGAAGATAATGAGGCTGCAAAACCCTTCTCTTGAGTGAAACTGCCACACTGCTTCATCTTTCTGCTTTTTTACAAAACACTATGATTTATAGAAGTTATTACTTATAGGTAGTAAGAATCATTTGAAAGAGAAAATAGAAAAGAACCTGAATGATAGTCTCCAAATCTTATTGGCATTAATTGTAAACAATGAAACATGAATTCAACAAAATCCTATGGTTGTACCTTTAAGTAAAAATTGATCTATTTGGTTCTTTATTATAAGCTTGTATTATTTAGTAAATATATGGTTAGTAAAAATACCGCTCTCAATTTTCAGACTCCCAATGCCGTAGGAGTTGGTGTCATGACCCCTGCACAATCACAGTACCTTAGCCAATTAACTCAAGCTACTGAAAGTCTTAAATCAGCTGTTGGAATTGGTAGCAACTCAACACCAGTTAGCAATTCATCGCAATCTTATGGGCCAGTATCTTCTGCATCTACAAACAACTATCCAGTTACTTCATCAGCAGCCTATCATACACCAAGTCCCACTGCATTTACATCCACTACTGGTAAGGTTGAGGATAAAAATTCGAACTTTGCATTATTTCACCTTCTCTTATTTGTATAAGTGTCTTTTTGATTATTTTTGGTTTATAATGATGCTACATCAAGTCCTGAAAGTTCAAATAAAGCCTAATTTCATTAGTAAATTATTTGCATAAACATCCGTCATCATTGCAGTATGCATAAACTGCATTTAAAAAAATTCAACTTGGTTCTATTGAATACTGCATTATTTATAATCGTTCATATTTTGGGTCCCATAATTTCTAAAGATGAGGTAAATAACTTCTTGATTTAAGAGAATTGGTAGTCTTCATAATGGATTCTCTTTGCTGGCTGACTTTTAATTTGCCAATTAGCTTTAAGTGTGGGCTGTTGCTCAACAAAAAGATAGAGAGGAAGGAGTTGAAGCTTTCATGGTGTATTGTTCTTGGGTTTCCAACCCAAGAACAATACACCATGAAGAATTTATTTAACCCAAGAAGAATTTATGCAGAGATTTATTAATTGTTTGGACACAATTATCCTTTTAAATGAGGTGATTTAATTTATTTTTATGAAAGAGTCATTGTTATGAAGAAACATCTGTTTTGTCAAACTAGGTCATCTTCATATTTTAAGTATGAAATCTTTGCTCCTGTGATAGGTATCTCGTATATACATGGCACACAGATTTTATGTCCATTTGCTATGGGTATGACGTGATATACTGTCAAGCCGTATCTGCTGCCCCTAGAGGGATCCTTTTAGTTTACTTTCCTGCCAGTAGATAGAGTGAATCAGCGTATTTGAGGATTAGGAACGTCTCAAATGGAAAGCCTGCATTTGCATTGTGGGTTTCATAAACAATGCTCCTTATATTTTTCTTACGATGTACATATATTTTTGCATTTACGTGCATACAGAGTTGAGTTTTGCCTTAGTTGTTTTCCTTTTAGTAATTCCTTTCTTGTTCTTAGATTCTCTACCCTAAGTTCGTGCCTTTTTCATAGTTGTGAGGATATTTTCATCCCAGGCTGGCAAAGACTCTTGTAACAGGTCTTTTTATTGCACCCAGCGGAATCAAAGCAGAATCCTTGGTCTTCTAATCTTTCAATGAGGGTTGTCTGAACAGTTTCGCACGTACGTAGGAAAAGGGGATACTGATTTGAAAATCTTCAGTTGGCCTGTGTGCTGTGTAGTGGATAGTTTTCGTGTTTTTGGTGCTTTCAATTTTGAGAGAAGACACCTTGCGAAGTATTTTATTTTCTTTTTTGAAAATATTTCCTTCGAAATATATCTGTTCTGTGCTGTGAGATGGCTTCATCTAGCAAAAGGAGAAGAACTGAAAAAGAAGCTGAAGAAGGAATTCTTCATCTTTTGGGAGAAAGTGACAAGGAAAGTACTTCCACTGAGTATTTGGATGATATATACATCAAGACTGACGTTAACAACAGCGAATTGGATGAAAAAGCAGGTCTCTTGGAGGAAGAAGAAGAGGAGACCAATCAGGAATCAGTTTACAGGAAGAAGTTCATGAGAAATTCATCTTCTCAGGTAACCCGGGATTGATGGTGGAAATGGAGGAGAAGGGTGATATATTGAAGTGCTACAAATTTTTTGTGGATGATGAATTATGCTCAGTGATGTCCAAACAGACGAATATCTATGCAAAGCAATTATTGGATGCTAATGCTGATCTGAAACCATGATCCAGAGCACGGAGTTGGATCGAAACCACTTCTGATAAAATCAGAGTGTTGTTAGGCATTTTTATTCTTCAGGGTATTGTGCTAAAACCAGATTATACAATGTATTTTAGTAAGCGGGAGAGTATTGCAACCCCTTTTTTCTTCAAAGTCTTTAGTGAGAAAAGATTCCATCTCCAAATTAAATTTTTGCATTTTGCAGACAATAATAGTTTTAACAAAGATGTTCACAACAGAAAGATTTACAAAATAGAATCTATAGCTATATTATATTGCAGTACCTCAATGAAATTTCCATCTGTGTACTCTCCTGACCAAGCAATAGTTGTAGATGAATCTCTACTTTTGTGGAAGGGTCGTCTTTCTTGGAAGCAATACGTACCTTCGAAGCGAAGTAAATTTGGTGTAAAATTTTTGTGTGTTATGTGAATGTGTATCAGGTTACATTTGGAAATTTTTTATTTATACTGGAAAAGACACTATGTGAAAAATATAAAGGTGAGAATGTAAGTGCCGTCATTGTCCGCATTGTGTGAAGTGAAAAATATAAAGATGAGAATGTAAGTGCCCGCATTGTCCTAGATCTTACCGATCCACTTTTAGGTAAAGGACATACTTTGTACTTCGACAATTGGTATACCAGCCCTAGATTGGTGGACAAATTAGTAAAAAGTAAAACAGATTGTGTGGGAACTATGTCCTCTAATAGGAAAGAGTTTCCTCAAACAGTGAAGTTGACAAAATTGAAGAAAGGAGAGATAATGGCTGCTTTTCGTGGAAAGCAGATGGTGATGAAGTGGAAGGACAAAAGGTATGTGATAATGGTGATCACATTCCATGGAACTGAGATGTGTGAAGTAGAAAAAAAGAGGAAAAAAATATTGTTAAACCAAGTGTTGTGCATAAATACAACCAGAACATGGGTGGGGTAGATAAAACTGATGGTCTGATGAACATGTATAACATTGCAAGAAATCAACCAAAGAAATATTATCAAAAAATATTTTGCCATTTGATGGACATGGCCATGCTAAATGGGTATACAATTTATAAAAAAAATATGGGGAAATTAAGTAGGAAAGAATTTCTGATTATGCTAGCAGAAATTTTGATTGAAAGATTCAGAAAAGATTTCCAAACGAGTCAAGGAAGTCCTAGTAAATCCCCAAAGCCATCCCACTTGACCGAAAAACATTTCCCTGACGTTGTTCCTCCAACAACAAAAAGTGCCCAGCAAAGTGATGTGTTGTGAGTTATAAACAAGGGAAACGGAAGGAATCGAAATATTGGTGTCCTGATTGTTCTGTTGGCTTGTGCCCTGCTCCATGTTTTAGGATATACCATAAAAAATCTGAATACTGATGGCAAAAATTCTATACCTTTTAGTAAAATTTATTTAGAAAGTTAACTGTTATGGAAAATTGAAAATTTTTGTTTCTTTATTATTTATTTAATTTAAGATCAAATAATTGAAAATATTAAATTGTTTCTTGTATATTCCTTATTTTTATACTTAGGTTCTTCATAAATTTGAGCTATTTGTATACTTTTACATGCTTATGTATCCATTATTGATTATGTATTATTTTTGATATCTATTTTAATGATTTTTTTTGTGCATTACTTTGTAATTTATTAAATTTTCAAATTTACAACTATAGAAATAAAGGCATTCGGTTTTCGAATAAGTGTTTGTCGTGTGTGGTTGCCTATGTCGCCCCTGGAAATTTTTTTTTTGTTTGTTTGTTGCATTTAAAATATTTCCTGAAATTGTCATAAAATTACGTCTATTAACTACATAATTTCTGATGATGAACTAATACTAGCTAATAACAAACTAATAACTGTAATTTATAAAATAATAATAAAATGGAATTATTTTAGCAGAATTAATTGTTATTTTATCTTTAGTTAAAATAAGTTTCTATGACCCAAAATGATTCATTAAATCATTTCCTTAATATTTCATTTAATATTACCAAATATGTACTTCTTGCCTTTTGCATATCCACGAACATTTGTTTGAAAAAAGTACCCACCAGTAGGTCGTCATAATGAAATTAAATAACCAGATGAGTGGTTAGTTCTACAATCATAGCAGAATAAGCAGATCTGTGAGGAGCCATAACAGATGCGCTTCACTGGTGACAACAGCGGTACTGATGAGAAATACTGACAGTATTAATGATGCACAGGTTATTTATTTATTTAAGAATTACCCGTCTCGATTAGGTTATGGGACCCGGTGGCAACGGTTGTGGGGGTGCAAAAACAATGTACTAACTGTCCGGCATTCGCCCAAAGTTAGTACATTGTTAAAAGGTATTCATGGTAGTAATGATCGGGAATGATGTTGGCAATGTCATTACCAGTAATGACAGTAATATGGGTCATGTAGGGTCAGCTTTATTTCTGAATAAAGCATTCAGCAGCAGCATTCCTTCCTGAAAAATGTATAATGAATGACAAATAGTTTGTCATGAAAGTTTGTTGACATTTGTCTTTGAGGAATTTAAGAGGGACTGCATTGAAATGGTAAATATTCACATAATTAGTTTGGGAGATCTCTAAGTTACATTATTTCTTCAATGATTAGTGATTTAACATTTTTAATTACTACTTTTGAGACTGTTTGGAGTATCTTGAGACTAGTCAGCAATTGGATTTGACAAGAAGCTACATTAGAATTTCCTCTGACATTTTTGTGAGAGCCCTTTTTGCTGAATTATTCCAGGCTATAAAATAATTACTTTTAAGTTTCAATTAGATCGTTTCTTTCAAAACTTTTAGAGTTAATGGAATGTTGATGATTTTTTGTTACGTTGTCCTATTCTGGAAGAAAGCCCTCTATGATTTCTATGTCAACTCCTTCCTAGAATTGGTGAGAATTAATGGAAGCAAAAAGTGAAAATGTTAATTGTTATGATTGGCTTTTCATTTGATTATCTACTATTATTTCTTTTTTATTTATGATATACCTTATTTCATTGTTTTAGATGCTCTGTCTGCATCTTTCTCAACCTCAAGTTTTGGGGGATCAGCAGCTAGCTACAGTAACCAAATAAAGGTTCAGACATCTGTACCACCTCCTGCATCTCAAAGTTCTGTGACCCAATCAATGCCTGCTAGAACAAAATCTCAGAGACCACGTGTACCTCCTCCATCTAAGGTATGTTTTGCATTTGCTAGTAATTGCTCTTGCTTAACTCTAGTATATTGTAGCTCTTGGGTGCTCAAACTCTGTTCCATTTGAGAATTATATCAAGCCTGCAAAGCAGTTGAATTCATCAATGTTTTTAGTTGCATTTTCACTGAAGACGTGATTTAGACATCAATTAGCCTGCCAGAATTAAAATGTAAAATATGGCTCTCAAGCCAAAAAGTTTTTACATCCATGCTGTTGCTCATTGGCATGAATAGTAAACCATGTTTATTGATTCATCAACCATTGTTGCTACCATTCTTAAGCATGGAAAGTAGGTTAACACTTTATAGCATTACCGTAAGATTAAAAGTTTTGACCAGTGCCTCATAACCTCTTTCCTTTTATGTTACAACTTCTTGCCATTAAAGGAAAGATGTATCTCAAAGGTAGTGGAACAACAAACCACTTAAGTTTGCTGATTTGTCTGTTTTCAGTTGGCACTGATAATACATATAAAGGTATATAAAGGTGAAGGATAAACATAAAGGTGTATAGAAACATAAAGATAATAGAAATATAGAGATAAAGGATAAACATAAAGGTGTATAGACACTTTTTACAATTTTTGTAAGACTAGACAATTGATGACTTCCAAATAATCAAGTATAGTGTTTATAAGCATGTAATTCTTAAGGAAATAATATGATCTTTCAAGTTTTTGTTAGTAATTTAAATTAAGTTATCCATTATATAAATAATTATGTATTAATTTATCTATCAAGATTTAAAAATTACCAGAAATGGTCAGTAACATCGAATCATGTAAGCATTTTTTTTAGCTCTTCATAGACTTGGTTGTTATAAAGATTGCTCTGCTTGTGATCTGAAACTGCTTTATGAAGGTTTATAATTATTATCAGAAGATACTTAGCTCAAAATGTTAGATACACATTTGTTTAGACTAAAAATTAAACAACATTAAAATGTTTCTGCTATCTTTCCCTGGAATATCATCGAATATGGTTTGATTATTTTCTTATTAGATGTTTGGATAATGTGGTCAGTACATGTATGAATGTGGAATAATCTCACCGGAATGGACCTTAAATTTTTAACCTCAAAGAACAATAATTAAGCAATATTTACAATCATTTTGAAGTAATTTGAAGTGTATGTTTGGTAATCTTTGTATAGGTTATCATATGTGCTCTTTGTATAGAACTAGCTTAAATTCTTGCGAATAGAGTTAAAACAATTTTTCTCAACTTGTAGGCTACATAGTTTGCCCTATTATTTTAAAGATTTTTGCTGATTAACTAATAATTTTACATGTTCAAATTGTACCTTTAATGTTAGTTGGTGATTATTGATTGCCCTAATATTTTAGAATTGTTACTTAGAACTTAAGGTATCAAATTTTTCATTCTATGCAAGTGTTTCTTGCAGTTTTATATAGTTGTGGCTAAAAGTATCAAATTTATGGAGTGTGCTGAACATTTTGAATTGACATTTTAGGTTGTATGCATGGGAGTTATAGAACTAGATCTCAGTATTATTTCATGTGCTGTTCATATTATCATAACAAATGAACAGTAACCTTTTAAACTCTGAATGTGATGGTATTTTTTCTATTAATTTTAGATTCCATCCACTGCTGTTGAAATGCCAGGGGATGCAATCAACAGCAGTATTACTTTTCTGGATGTGCAATTTGGAGGATTGGAGTTTGGAAGTGAAACAAGTTCCTTTGACTTTTCCTCGGATCAGTCAAAATATTCTGGTGCTGGTGCTGCTTCTATAGATTCAGTATCAAATTCCGGGACATCTTCAGCTATAGATCTCAATGCATCTAATTCTTCGAAAAGTCAGTCAACAACTTTGGATGGCTATTCTAGCTCTTCAACTCAGCAATCAAGTAAAGACCATAACCAGTCTGGAATGTCAATGGGGCAGAATCAGAAGGTATGTTATTGTGTATTCTTGGTTAGATTGTTTGGAACCCTTGTCAGCATGGTTATAAAATCTCTTGTCTTTCAATGTTAACAGTTGTCTGGGCCAGAAAATATTCAGTATCCCTCAAATCAAAATGCTGAGCACAAACCAAGTCAACCTGCATTTTCTCAAGCAAGAGTATCTGGCTCAGGAGCATCAGGCATGGACATTGGAAAAAGTGATGCAGGACTGTCTTATTCAGCTTCAAGCACTGTGACATACCAGAATTCTTATCAGAATCAAAAACCTAGTGCTTCTGTTTATCCACCTCCCTCAAGTTATTCAACTTCATCAGGGTACACTTCCAGTCAGGTACATAGTGTTTTACTTCAGGAATAGGTTTAAGTTTCTTGTTGAGTATATATCTATATTGCATTGGATATGGTGTTTTGAGGAAATTACTCTAGACCAGTAATTGCAGAAGTTTTAGATCGTACTGCACCAATCTGAAACTCATAGTGCATTTATGTTACCAGGCTGTTTTTATTTATGAGGGTAATTGGGGACTAAATATTCCTCACATTGAGTGTGTTGATTTGTTCCTTGGAATTCTTTTTAAAAAGTTGGAAATATATAGCTCAACCTTGAAAAAAAAATTAAGATTCCTCTTTGATATCGAGAAACTATGGGATACTACATTATTATCATTTATATTTATAAAACTGATATCTGTTGCATGTTTTTTCTCCTTACGCTGTGAAGTATGTGCTACTTTTATGTGGTTTATTATTTAGTTGTTTTCATTGCTGATGGTTTTATCCTATCTTTGTTATCTATTGTCTTTACATATTGTATTGATTTATTGCTAGTATTGGTGTTTACGTAATCATTGATACTTTAACTCATTTCCTTTTATGAAACCGGAATTACACTTTCAATTTATTTTTCTGTTTTAGAATAACTTTCTTTTGCAAAATTTTTGAAGCTTTTAAAGTATTAACTTATGATAGGATCTTATTGACTGAATGCTCAGGCAGTGACTGTTTGAGATTGTGTAATTGGCAAAATGATAAGACACTGACTAACATTTGCTATCTGTTGAGTATTTTCATATTTATGTACATATAATTTGACCTGTTATGAAAGATGTTGGTTGATGTAGGGTCCATGCTATTGAGTTTGAAAATTGACGTAGATTTGTAAGCACATGTAAAAGTGATATTGAAGTTAATACCAACTTTTCAACCACGCAACTCAATAAAGGATTCGCCATGAACAGCCTGGAAAGATTGCACAGGTTAACCACTTTCATTCTGAAAGAGAAATTTACAAAACTCTCGCTGAACAAGACAATCTGAAACATGATGCATTTGGGAAAGCGATGGTCCTATTTCAGCATTTAGTTATGCCAACAAAGGCTATTAGATAAAAATGCCATAAGCAACCAAACTTTTGGGTGGCATTCAACATGGGATTGGTTGCCATGTCATTATCATATGCTTTTACAAATTCAAACTTACAAACCAAAAGGGTTGGTTTGGTAGTGGGTGTCTGTCAGCTGTCTGCTCAGCTTCATCTGTCTATCCCACCTTTTGTTTCTAGAAGAGAATCTTGAGTTTATAAAATTTTCAGTTGCAAGAGGCTTCATATTTTCATGTTATTCATCGTGAGAAATATTTCATTTTTATTACCTTCATTTGCATTTATCCTCTTTAGATCAGCAAACTAGTTAAAAGCTCCTGGTAGTCTCAGCATTTGTGAATTTATTTCCTTAATTATTGTTGAATTCCCAGTAATATTCTTATTTTATAGTAGAAAAGGATTTATATTTCTATATTTTTAGCAAGGAAATTTAGTTTATATATTATGAGGATACTCTTGAATACCAAAAAAAGCACTAGGATGTTGTCTCAGTCATTTATTATTCACTAGTATCTTTTGTTATTTAGTCTGAGATCTCTTAACTTTAACTCTTTGTATCTTTCTCATCTCTAAAATCTTCTTATAGATTTTGTGTTCATAAAATGAATCATTTAATTGTTTAATAATTTCATTATAATTCAGCATTTATATTTAACTCCTCTTTCTTTATTTGATCTCAGATATTTGTATGTAATGAGTTCAAATTTGTATTGATACTTTCTTCCATCGCTAAGCTTGAAAGTCAGTACAGCTGAACCTATTAGTTACAGTATTAGAAAGCCACCAAGTAATGTATACACCAGTACCTTTGTTTTTTTCATGGAGCTCTTATGTTTATTTTTCATGTTTAGGCACAGTCATCCTCAACTCCTTACCAGTCTTCACAATCCCAAAGTAGTTTTCCTCAGAGTCAATCAAATTCAGCCTATGCCAGCCAGGCTGCAAACTCATCGTATCCTTCAAGCCAAGCTTCTAACTCTGCTCCAAGTTACTCAAGTGCACAGAGTGTTGTGAGTGGTAGTGGTGGAGCTTCCAGTTCTGGAACTGGCAGTGGTTCTTATGCTTCAAGTCAACCCTCAGTTTCCTCATCTTCTTCATACCAGACCTCTGGGAGTCAGGCTGTTCCTACACCTCCTGTCTCTTCTTCAGCAGCTGCCACTTCATCAGCCTATCAGGTAATACCTGAAGAATCTGTTATGTGCCAATGTGATGTTGGAATGTGATTTTGGAGAAGAGTGTTTCAAAAAACATGTTGAATTTTTTGCTTTTTGATTTTTCTTTAATAGTTCACTTTACCTTCTTGCAACTTGAAATTTATAAAAAAGTATCTATCACCTTTTTCCTTACTGACTTTCTCTCTCTGTGAATTGCTGTTTGAATTGCTCTTGATTTTGCTGTAGTGCCCAAAATTTCTTTATTTTTACTACACTTAAACTATTGGGAAATGCAGTGGAATTGTTTTGCTTTTAATGGTTGCTTCAAACTAGCAAATTTGTTAAAATCTTAAATGTGATTGGATGTAAAATCTACTCTTTTATCGATTTGAGTTTCCCTTCACATGCTTTGGTTGTAATGAGCTAGAAGCATAAACTAATGTTATATTTCCATGCTGAAAATTATTTTAAAAGGGCAATATTATTTTTGTAGCAACATGTCCTGAAATTGAGACTCAAAAGGATTTTTTTTCGATCTTATGCTTGAGTAATTTGTCATATTGTTGCACAGCAACATGAGAAATGCACTTGTTCACATTAAAAAATAAGCCCTCCTTGAAAGAGCAGTTATGTTAATGTTGTTTTCCATTAGTCTTAATCTCTGAAGCAGTGATATAAAATTCTTAAATGCTTGTAAAAACATGAGGAGCATCTCTAAAATGATTTAAGGAAAGATTTTATGGTATTGTGTATTAAAAGGCTACATGAAACAAGAAGCAGAAAGGAGAGTAGAAGGAAACTGAGCCAAGAATTTAAATAAATAATTGATTAGCTACTGTTATATAATTGATATATTTTTTAATTGCTCTTGATTGTTTTCTCCAGTATCTTTTGACTGCATTTACCTGGGAATTTAGAAAATTTTAGAGATTCTGTTCTTGTTCACATTAAATTAAGCATTTACTCAAACATATGATCTTTAATGGATTTTGTTGGAATCAAATCTTTGCTTATTAATATTTCAACAACTTTGCTCAGCCCTTAAACTATTTGTCCTGTTGTTCACATTTTCTATGTTTTAGTGTATGTTTTGTCATTTTTCAGATCACATCAGGTCAATTTTTCTTAATACAGTAATTGCATAAGATAATGTATAAATTAATGCATATTCTCTAGGGCATATTTATACTTAAGCTTATACATGCCACTTTCAAGTGGACCACTGTATTAACCCAGAAGTAGGTGACAATTATGCTGAAAATTTTTTTGTAAAACTGTTTCATTGAGAATTGAGGTTTTACCATTAGAATGAGAAAACTTCCAATCAAATACTCTGAAAAAGCAGGTAGTTGTAAAAAGCATTTGAAAAATTTGTAAGTGATTTAAGTTAAAATCTGTAAGTCTGATTTATAAATGACAGAATAATCAAAGAGGGAGGTGGCATAAATGAAGATGAGGAAGGAGAACCCATTCTCAGATATAAATTTAAAGCTGCAACAAAATACTTGAGGGCTTAAAAAATGTCCTAAGACAAGGGTGGAAAATCTTGAAAGCTAATAAAATTTTGAGGAAATATAGATGAAATAGATTTTAAATGAGCTTTACAAACAACTTTCATATTTTTTATCATGGCTACTTGGAGTTTGGAGTCAAATTAAAACTAAATCAGGAATTTCTTGTTCAACCATATGTTGTTATGGTTTTTTGTCACTGGTGAATGGATTTTTTTTAATGAAGTGCTTACTTTGAAATTTTATTTTGTAAAAGTATTAATTCAATTAAACCAAATTTTTTATGAAATGCTGAGAATATCAATTTGGGCTTATATTTGAGGAATGGTTTCTATCTAGAATGTCTTGAAAAATCATTTAGACTTGTTTTTGGGAAAATGTTAACGAAACAATTACGACTATGTTGGGAATTTAATTTTAGATCCAGAAAGATATGAGTGAATTCCATGAAAGAAGATAGGTCTATTTCTTTATAAATGTTATAAATTGCAAACAGCAGTGATAAAATGAGATAAAAATCAGAAGTTTGAATGAAGAAAGAGTAAGACAAGGATGCTGGTTATCACCTCTCATCTTCAACATGTGCATATATGATGAGTGATGCCAAGGGAAAAGTGAAAGGAGATGCATGAACAGGAGAGAGAATTAACTTGCTACAGTTTGTAGGTGACACTTAATGAAATTTAGAAGATTGATCAAGAACTGCCTTTCATGAAAGAGATTTATGTGTACAGGTAGCATAAGCTCAAAGTGAATAAAAATTGAACCAAAATGATTTTCTTTTGCTAAATTAGGGAAGAAAATTTTTGGGTAAAGTTTGGAATAAAAACTCAAAGATTTGTGCTATTTAGGTAGTAAGGTAGCTTAATTTAAGAGGGCCTTCTAGCAAGAAAACAAATGATAGCGGCAAATAATACAATCTTAGGTATCAGGGAAAATTTCATTCAAAACCTATATAGGAAGTGTCTTTAAGAGTGGCTTTGACAAATTGGCTGTAACGGCAGTAGAGAAGATTAGATTCACAGGAGAGGTGGTGTTATGGGAGGCTGATGAAATTCAAATGGACAGACTGAGTGAACTATGAAGAAGTTCTTTTAAGAGGAAAAAAAGAGGAAGTGAAATCTTCATAGAAGAGCAATTTTGATTGGGCCACCCCTGGGGCACTATAATTTCCTGAAGAAATTAATGGAAGGAATGGTGGAGGGAAGGAATTCTAGTGGAAGGCATAAGTTAAATTATTTAAGATGGGTGATATTTTGTGAGTTAAAGTTAGCAACAAGAAACTAAACTTTGGATTGATAGCACTTGATGATGTCTAAAATTTCTAAACATTTTTTGTCTAGGACATACATATGGGAATAATTATAAAGTTAAATTGCAATCAATATTCACTACACATTCATAATTTTTGGGTAACTTCTTTATATAACTGGAATGGCTATACATATCCAAGTGGCGTGTGAAAATTAAAAAATGGAAGTATATTTTATGTACATTTTTGTAATTGGAATATCTAGTACTGATAATTTACAATGTAGATTATGTATTAATATGTTTAAGGTTATTGCTCAAGAATTTAAGGAATTATTAGTAAAATTTTCAGCCTGTTACATCATGAGAGTAAAGATCTCATTTAGTAAATTAATCAATATCTTAATTTGGTAGTAAATTTTGGTTGTTTGAACACTGCTATTTTTGAGAAAAGTTGGTCAGTTTGGTGAAATATTGTTTCATAGGAGTAGCTTCTGATTGTTGCTTACCTAACTAGTGGATTCATAATTTGTAATTATATTTTGAACATTGAAATTTTGTTCTCCTTTGAATGCATTATCAATTTTAAATTTGATATTGTTAGGAAATGAAAATCCTTGGATTGAATGAGCTACCGTGACCAATATCTGTTTATGTTTGCTATATTTAACTTCCTTCCTTTGTTTGCTTTGAATAATTTTGTCAATTGTGTGATTGTTTTATTTGATCTTCCATTACTTTCCAAGTAACTCTGGTACCTGGTATTCCTAAGATTTGGTGTTTGGAGAAAGTTTTGTGTCATGAGTTTTATTGCCTCTGTGGAGAGTAATTTTCTAACAATTCCAGCATAATTATGGAGATTGTTGCTTGCATCTTGGAAAAGATTTGATGGAAATGTGTGCATAAAATCATTTTCTTTAGCAGGTGGCTGGAAGTACAGCCTCAACACCATCTGCTCCCTCTGGCCCTCCTTCCTCCTTTCCATCTTCTATGAGTCAGTCTGCCTCTGCTAACTCCTCATACCCAAGCCAGTCAACCTATCAGTCTGCTGGTCAGAGTGGGTATGCCAATTCAAGTTCATTGGGACAGTCAAGTGGTAGTTCAGGAGGCTACACATCCTCAAGTGCAGGACAATACCAGAATAGCTATGGCAGCGCGTCAGCTGCTACTTCTCAAAGTCACTCGACTTTACATATTTCTGGGACTGGTCACGGCAAGATTGTTAGCTCCGTAAATTCAGCCTCAAAAGAGCCCCAGGTAAATTTGAGAATATTTTAGTCTTAAATCATTGTAATTATGAGGTTTCTTATTCAAGGTTCATTATAGATGCCTTATGCTGAAAATTAGTCTTGTATCAGTGTTAAATATGTGAGCCAATAGAATATCATACTACTCAAAAGTATCATAGCAAAAGTTAAACGATTTGAAGTTAGACCAGAAGAATGAAGATTTTGCCTGTCAATTTATAAGTAATTAGATTGACCAAACCAATTTGTTCCAGTAGTTAATATGTATGGAGGATGTGTTTTGGGTTATTTTAGAGTTGAGGGTATGTTTGGTAAACCCATTTTAACCACCAGAGAAACATCTTTCTTGCTACAGAAAGGGAGGTAATAGCTCTGTATAAATGTCTTTTGATGGCAGATTAGTTATCATATCTTAAGAGGCTTCAATTAAATATACAAAGGTTATAACCAATGCCTATTGAAAGTGAATAATTTATTTTCTTGATTACACATTATAATGGTATATGATGCTTTTAAAAATTCCTCTTATATTCTTCTGACAAGGACTAGGTGAATGTCTAGTCTAAATTTTTTTGAAGGATGATTTTGGTATTCTGAGATTTTCTACGATATCCAGGATTTGTCTGTTTTCAATGAATCGGTAAGGTCTTTACAAGTCAATTGAAAAAATTTGGCCCTATCTTTCAAGCATGCTTTTGCAGTTTCTCTTAATATGCCTACCAGTATTGTCAGCATACATGTGGAGGACCTGATTTGGTGATTGATTTGTCATGTTAATTGTGTATGTGTCATCATTAAACTAACATTGCTGATAATACTGCCAGTATGCCTAAAAATAACATGGAGATTCTTAAACATCAATTTTGATGGTGTAACATTGAAATTTTGCATTTTCATGTATTTGCTTATTTTTGTTTGAGAAATTTCTTGGAGGCTTAGAACAATATTGTTTAAATGTTTTTGTCTTTCCTTAACTCTGTGACTGTTGTCCAATCTTAATTAGCTTTTGAATTATTTAGATGAATTTTTGTCTGCTTAAATTTTTGTGACTGAAAAGTCTGGCGAAATCATGTTTAGCTTTCTACACTAGTCTGCCTTTTTAATGTTATGGCATAAGGGTTACCTAACCAAAAATATAACCTAGTTAACCGAAATCTTTCAATCTCATGTGCTACTTTTCTTTTTCCTACCAATTAAGAATTAATAAAAATTAATCTGCAATTATTATTATTGTCATTATTATTGATATTATCATTTAATTAAAGATTAATACATCAAAATTAATTATTAGTCATTATTTCATGTGGTGTTCTCTAGATTCAGAACTTTTCTAATAATGTTAATTTGTTTGGTAGTACTCGGAAGCCCTAGTATGTGAGTGATTAATGAAGCATTACTTTAACCACTCTTTGCTGCAAAATCTCACCACCCATTCATGAAGTTTGCATTCTATCATATCAAACTTTGAACCTTAGCGTATAGTTAAAATTTAAATGTTAAAAAGTCTGACTTTTAGTGTGTATGGTAGAGGTTGATTCCAGCCTCTTAGAAGAAAACTGGGTGGGTACCATCAACCGATGCTGGCTTTTGGGTACTAAGCCTAGTGAGAAACTGAACAAACAATGATTTTAATCAATTCAAAGCTGGTTTGTTATCATTTGATTGGTAATAAAGGTAAATTTTTAATCTTGAAATACTTTTTTACTGGAAAACATGTTTTGTGCCGTCAATTAACTGAAAACTTGATGCATATTCAGTACTTCATCAGATATTTATTAAGGTCTTATGTATTTCTTCCATCTTGGTATTTTATTTATTTATAGTTTGAAACAACCACTACATCAAGCTCAAATCTAAGCAGCACAATTCCTGCCACTACCAGTAGTGCTCTCTCAACTAATGTAAACGTCTCACCTGCATTGGGCCTTCCTACTAGTAGTCAAACTGTAAATGCATCAAATTCCTCATCAACTAAGGTTTCCAGCTCCACAGGTGAGAAAATTACTTAGGAAGATATTAATGTATCAACCAAGTAGTAATGAAGTAAAATTTGAAGGTATTTTTCAGTCTTAAATAATCATTTATCACACACTCTTGCATTTTATTTCAAAGGTAAAACTGGGGGCCTTCCAAATATTCCACCAGGCGTTCCACCTATAATGGGAACTCATCAGTATATAATGAGCCAAGCTGGTCTGCCTTACTTTGCTGGTGTCCAGCAGCCTGTCTTCAGCTATGAAGATTTGCAGCTGTTACAGCAGAGGATTCCACATGTGGTTAGTTCTGAAATCAATCAGTTACTTAATGCTATTTTAGTTTTTGTGAGAGATAAAATATTTCTTCTTATATTTTCAGCAGGCAGGTTATTATGACTTAGGATATCAAGCCCCAACAAGCCTGGCTACTGGAAGAGAAGGAGGCTTAGCAAGTGTAGCTTATTCTGTCTCTGATGGTAGGTTTGCAAGGACTGACAACAACTCTTCACCTGTTCCTTCAACTTTATCTCAACAAGTAAGTAGTTTTTAAAGTTGTGTTTTAGTATAAGTTAGAGCTGTAAAGTTAATTAACTTGTTTTATGTGAGTTTTTGTGAACTTAATTGAGAGAGAGAACTTCATTGCATTGTATGCAGTAGCTACTTATTTTTTGGATTTAATTTTTGGTGTTTCGAAAAAGCTTTCTATGTTATCTTTGAAGCTTACTTAAGCCAATGAAGAAAACACCTCTAAGGCATCTTCCATACAACACAGGTAAGAACTACTTTAACTGTGGGTCCATCTGAATTAAAAACTTACTGTTGAAATAGAAACTTTTGGGTGTGGCAGAGATGAAGAGTCACCTGAGCATAGGTGAAATTTTTGAGCAGAGGTCTGTAGTTCTGTGCCCACCTTCTCACAATGGGTTGATTACACCTGTGTCATTCCAGAAAAATACCTACTGGAAAGCACAGGATTTTGGGTGGCTTAAAATTACCTGCTTTGTGTGTGTGTGTAAATATTGGTGAGAACAGGTGTACTTGCGCATTCATGTGGGTCTGTTTTATTCCGGCTTAGTCTGAAAAAGGCTGAAAACGAGTGTTTTCTCAAATGCCTTTGGTGAGGTGTTTTCTTTTTTGTCTTGAAGCCTGGAGTTGGATATGAATAGGAAATTTTTAAGGAAACAGTTACTTATAGATGCTATCCTTGTGCTAAATGACAATTACGTTATAAATTTATTGTGGAACAATGTATTTGCAGGTTCATTTGTTTAGGTGTTATTGTGCACCTTAGGTCAAAACTATTTATTTCTTATCATGGTTTTCTCTTAAACCCCTTAACTGGGGACTATATGTTTCATAACCAATTATGTATTGGAGAGAATATTTTTCAAACCTAAAGGCTTAATTGTCACGAGTTGTTTTCTGTGTTAAATTCTATTTACCATGAAACCTCTTCTGTAATTGTTAATTTATTTTGTCTTTTTTAAAAGTTATGTCTTCCAGTTGCCAGAATGTCTGTTAACCCAAAAGTTTTATTATTGAAGTGGCAGTTAAACCTTTGATTGCTATTTTCAATGTTGCTTTTTAATTATTGTTAAATAATGGTCAGTTTGTTAAGAAATTGAAAGTTTAATTGCAATTGTCATAGAAGCAGAACTTGTTAAGAGTTTCCTGTGACTCATGTATGGTGCTCTTTCTTTCTTTAGAATCCATCCCAAGCTCATCAACAGCCAATGCTGAATCCAACGGCATTACCTCCCGGTTATGCCTATTTCTATGGGGGTGGTATGGTTCCAGCAGGTAGTTTCCAGTATGGAACACCAGCCATTTATCCGGTTTGTATTTAAATTTCTTCTTGGTTATTGTTGCTCAGCTGTGATTGCATTACAAACTTGAGTTTGACCTAACACCATGAATCACAATTTTGTAGATGCCTACCGCTACAAATGCTCATGGAGCTACTAACAACACCCAGTATCCTAAACCAGGGAGTTATGGTTCTGCATATGGGTCAGGGTATGACAACCTCTCTCAGAACCAAGAATATGGAAAAACTGGTTATGTATCTGGGAACCAATCTCAGAGTAAAGGTGGTGTAGGAGGAAATTCTGGTACGGCTGGATCATCAGCGTCAGAACTTGGTGCTACTATGTATAGCAAATCCCATGTTGCATTGGGGAAAGTGAATGTGAGTTGATGATTTTCTCTTCAGATTTGCTTTGTGAATCTGTCTGGTTTTGTGAAGGATTTGCATTTAACAATTACTATGATTGTTAACCTATCCTTATTGTTCTCTTCTAGTCTTATGACAAGCAAGGCTTCCATTCAGGAACTCCTCCACCATTCAACATGGCAGGAACACAGACTACTCCAATGGGGGCCCCAAGTGGTACATACCCACACCATCTGTTCATTCCAGCAATGGCACCTCATCAACATCATTCAACAACTCTGATGCATCAGCCTCTTCATACGGTGAATAATTTGGGAATAAAATTGAAAATTTCTCTATGAAATTCTTTTTCATTTGATATTTTACATTGAATGGGGTATTTCATAAAAGTTTATTCCACTTGCAGCTGACCCATAACATAAAAACCAGACTATGATTTTGTTTACCATGTTTTGCATCATTTAACAAACATAAAATTTTGTTTTGTATCACATAACTAATTGTAATTGCTACTCTGAGTACAAAAACTTTTTCTTTTGTTTGATCTGTAGACAAATCAAGCTAAATATTTTGTTATGATTTGAGTTCCAATTCATTAATTTTTGAAATGTTTATTTCCTTAGTTTTTTGGTTGAGTTATTTGGTTATTTTTGTTTAAAATGGAGCATTTCAGGCAGGAACATTAAAGCAGGAGGAATGTTCAGTTTTGGGGATTAGTCTGTGCCTTTAATAGTTATAGACAGTTGTATCAAATTGCTGTTTAGTGTGTTTAAAGATTGTTTAAAGGGATTGTAACACTTGATATGCATGGAGTTGGTTTGCAGTTGTTATTAATTCGTATTTGAGCAAGATTTATGTTCATTCTTGAATGAATTCTAGTGACAGTCACATTAAGTCATTAATTTATGCATCAATATTAGATATAAAATGAGATGACACAATGTATATTACTGCAAATTATTTTATTATGTCGTGCGCAATTAGATGAATTCACAAATTCAGAATTTTTGTTGACATGAAATAATTTTCCTTTCCTTAAATGCATCCATTTATAAGTAAATTCTTTTTGATTTTTATCATTAAGATCAGGATGTAGGAAAGAATGCCCTCTTTTACGTATGCTAATGATTGTTAAATTTGTAATTTAATCGAAGCATATATATTTGACTTTTCTTGCATGCTAAATTTTTCTTTCATTTGGTGTTTTTATACTTACCCTTTTTCTTCATCCCTTACCAAACAAGCCTTAGGAGTGATGAAGACTATGTTGGTGCTAAAACAATAGAGTACTCAGAAATAACTATGATTTTAATTCTTTTATGGATATTCATTGTTCCAAATATCTCTTTTAAACGAGAATGGGTTAGGGCCAAAGAGTTTTTCTTTGAATTTTTTTTGCTGATTAATAAATCTTTAAGAAATTTATTTGCATTATGTAAAGAGCTTTACTTTTGTGGCCCTAGTCAACTCATTTCTCATTTTTATTCGTAGATGGAGATGAGAAATCCAGGAAGACGTTCGGTAAGTTTTCAAGTGCCCTGTTTAAAGTGTTGAGTTTATTTCATGGATGTAATTGAATGTATTTTTAAGGTCATTTAGGGTTTCCTAAAATGTAGGTTGTGTGAAGATGTTAAAAATGTTCCAAAAATGTCGGCATAGTCTCATAAAGTTTATCTACTTTTTTTCCATGGGATATTATTGGTTGGTATTCATATTAGGTGTACTTGTGGATAGAAAATTGTATTTAGTCAAAAGATGTCTAATTTTCTATTGTGGTGTTTGTAGTGAAGGAATAATTACAAATCTGTTTTTCCTATAGCATGGCTTAATTATATTGAGCATTTCCAATGAGTCCATGCTTTGAAAGAACTGCTAACCTTAGTCAAAAGTTATGCCTGCTTATTTCATGCAAAACTGTTGTTCTTGCATGCGTTTTGTAATTATTTAATCAATTGTTATAATACAGTATATTTTCTAGTAATGGAATCAAATGTATGATTGCAAGAATAAGATAATGTTTTCATTTAGCTGACTCTTATGGAAGTGTTTTGCTTTAAGGATGTCCTATATGTACCACTTACTACTTGCATTTCTGTTGCTCTCCTTGTTTGCATTTCCATACTGTTTGCCTATCATGAGCCTTACATTTGTGTCAAAGAAAAATTTTCACATTTACTAGATGATGAATATTACATTGTGATTTTAATACAATAATGTGCTATTTCTAGAATTGCAAGATTAAAAGCATTCAACTGGTATTATTTCATGACTATATTTAAGCCATATATTAGAAAATAACTGAAATGTAAGAAAGTATTAATGAGTTGTTAATCATTAATGAAGCGGCATTGCAATGCAGAAATAACATTATATTAATGTATCATTAATTTGTTGTTATATAATTTTTATTCAATTCAAAATTTACACTAATTCTGCAAAACCTAATTATATTTTTGTAGGGTTTCTTCAAAATTTGTTATAAAGAAATATTGTCCTTGGTCAGTTCCATTAAGGGAAGGCATGCAAAGAAGATTCATTAAAGTAGTAGTGATAACTGTAAAACTAAAAGTTCCTTAATTAAAAAATAAAGTATTGAAAGGATATGTGCTATCTAAAAATTTTAATTTCTCAAATGGTATTTATTGAATGAAGATTTCTAAAGTAAAATTGTTTATTGAACCAAGATTGAATGTTCCAAAGGTATACTTTTTTATTCTTTAAAATATTGTCATTGAATGCCACTGCATATGCTATGAGTTTTGAATCCTTTTAAGCCTTTCTTTTTAATGTAATCCAATAAGAATGCCGGACAGTAAAAATTGACTAAACTTCCGTAGCATTGTCATGATTATTACTTTAAAAGTGACAATATTTGAGTGGTTAATTTGGTTTTCTGGAAGTCTGTGAACAGTTTTAGATAAAATATAGATCTTAAGGGTATGAAACCTAACTTGTATTTTATAAGGTTATTATTTCTCAAGTAAAAGCAATTAATCCTGCAAGCTAGGTGATAATTTAATGCAAATTTCTTATTTGAGAGCTCCCTAAATGGCTACATGTTGAACCTGAGAAAATAAATTTCATCTCCTTAGCTAGCCACAGTTGACTTACATTCATTTATGCCAAAATTGGACATCTTCTAGTTTTTCACTTTCATCAGCCTAAATGATATTTAAACTCATCTACATAGAAACATTCTAAATGATTCTTTGTTTGGGGCACTAAGAATACTACCGTATTTTCTGGTAGATAACCCGCATGTTATCTATACAAAAATGATAAAAATAATAGTGCGTGATATGGAAAATCTCGTTTCGTTGAATATCTTGAATATTGAACTCTGAAACAAATGACTAAACAACACACGTCATATCGCAGAAGTTGTGGAATATATACTCACTCAGTACTAGGGCAATTTTATTTCAACCAACATATTGTAAATGTTAACGTAATCAAATAATTCCATTCGAAATACACTATTAATTATCATAAATATTACAGTAGTGAAAAAACATTCTCGTCAACATAATAACAATTTTGAAATGCACATTATCAATGCATTTATCGCAGAAGTTTTTGAAATGAGTGTTATCTATACATTATCACTGTGAAGAGATTTTAAAAATGCGTGTTATCTAGTAGGTGTGTGTTATTTACCAGAAAATACGGTAATATCTTTTCAAAATTGTCTGAGGATGGTCAATCAATAGTAAAATTATAATTTAACAATTTATATCATTTTATAGGCTACATGCCTTGTTACATTCTTTTAATTTCATGTTCATATCAGTTTATGTATCTCTGTTAAAGAAAAGTTGTTTTAATTATGCATAGTTGAGTGTATTCCATCTGCATTGCCACTTGTTGATTTTAATAATGTTAGAAAGGTGCTTATATAGTAATTTATATATTTATAATCTTAATATGGGCTTCATATTAATAGAATAGTTATCCTTAAGTAACATATATAATTGTGTGTAAATTAGCCTTTGATAAATACAGTATTTCTGTGGAAAAAGCTGGAGTAAATGTACATGAGAGAGTTAACAATCACCTTTGTAGTTGATAAATGGTATAACAGGTTGTCTTACTGACAAGTGAATTAAATTTGCTGAGTACTAGATGTAGAATCTTGTCAACTTTTTGTGTATGAAGCTTTCAAAAGCATAGTCATAATACTATTTATCTTGAATTTTATGAAAATATTGTTGATTCATGCAACTTACCTACGTTTTATTAACACTAAACACCTGCAAATGTATATTTAATATAAAATGATATCTCTTTTAGTCAGTGTCATCTTGAATAGGGATTTTAAATTAATCCACTAGTTATAATTGATCAGTTGTTATTAGTTTTGTAGGATTTAATAGTTATAGGACAATCTAGGGCCAACTTATTTGTAAGATAAGTTTAAAACAAATCTTAAGTATGATTTAGTTGGGTTGATTTATACTAGCGTATACTAAGTAATTAAGTTTATTTAGAAAAAATAAGCATTAAGCAAATTTCTTTGAATAGTATTTTTGTGAATAAATTATGGAACTCCTAAGATATCTTGATGGCATTTGTTAATAGCAAATAGTTGTAGCTATTGACCTAACTCTTTAACAGATTATTGAAAATTCATTACCTATCATCTTAAATGAGCTTGTGTGGTTTTCTAAGATAGTAATTCCTGTCTTAATTATGATTTAAATTAACTCTAAATGACAACTAAACTTTTAGAGGAGAGGCTATTTTTTAGTGAACATGAGCTCTTGTTATATCATAATTAATCACGTATGTTGTCACATATCATATTAGCAATTTTTCACTTCATTATAGCTTCTTCTACAGGGTGCTTTCTGATGTCGTTGCATGCTTTATTTCTATCAGTGGTTATATTTTCAGTGATTTTGATAGAACAATTTCTTATAGTTTTTATTTAGTGAAAAGTTTTTCAGTAGTAATTTATCTCTTTACTTAAAATATATTTTGGTCTTTTTGGTGTCTTCTTATTGAAAACTGTGTTTGAGAGTGTGCTATGGATTGTTGCAAGTATGAGAAGCATTTTCAGTGCATGTAACGCAGTGGTCTACTTTATTGTACTGTACGTAGAATGTGTAAAGATACATTTAATGAAATTAATATGTCGAGGCTTAACTTGGTGGAACACCATGACATCAGGGAAGTAAAATAAAACTTTGTAAGTTCCACAGCTTGGTTTATTTTCACGACCGGTTTCAGCCTACCTAATCTAGCCAAGGTAGGCTGAAACCGGTCGTGAAAATAAACCAAGCTGTGGAACTTACAAAGTTTTATTTTACTTCACTGATACATTTAATGATTAATATTTTTAAAGTTTTGTCTGGGATGGATTTAATTCATTTGCAATTAATGATCAAGGTTTTATATATTAAGCAATGGAAACAAAAAGACTTGTAATACTCTTGTATCACATCTATTCCTAGATTTGATGGATATGTTGCTATCATACTGCTTCTAAATTCTTCTAATATAATGTCTTATTTCTTAGATATTTCAAGATAAATTATTCTAGTTATTTAGCTGGCTTAGTTAAATTATTATAAATAACTTGGTTAAATATTGTGTGGAAAATATCTCTTAAAATGGGTGCAATGAAAGTGGTATATTTTTTACTTTGAGTCTCAAAAATTTCTTTCTTTATGTTTTGGAAATACTCAGCTCTCATTATACTTGGTAATAATGTAGGATACTTGTATATATTCAGTATTTTTGTTGAAATTTAATTGTATTTATTATAATTACAAGGTGTAAGAGCTAGTTTTATGGCATTTAGTAGGTTTAGAATTAATTTTCAAGCTAAGTATCAACATAGCTACTTACAATACATTATTTTTTGCTAGATTAGATAGCTTTTCTAAATTATTGTAGTTTTACTGTTATTTTGCACTGGATTTAATTTGGCATTTTTTCTACAGGAATCAGGCAGTACCTCTGGACAGCGCTCTCAATCTTCTAACCAACCTAATAAGTCAGGCGGAAAGCAGGGATACAGTGCCTCCTACTGGGCCAACAATTAAAGTATAAAAAAATGGGCTTTTCAGAAATGGTTATTCTTATGCGACTTCAAATCCATTTAAAGTAAGATCTGATGGATATTTCAAATGTATTCCATGTCACACTTTGGCAGTTACTTCTGTAGAATTATATATGCGTCATAACTGGTGCAGTGTGCATAGGCGTACACTTTCAATATCAACCATTTTCTACTGGTCACTGAAATTGGTTAAGAATGTTAAGTGGTATGATGAAATTTACAATTAGCTTCTGGAAATTGTGCTCAGAATCATGATAAATTTTTCTTATTAGATTTGTTTTTCCTTACTCTTTTAGTAGAGATGTGTTCCTTTGGGTAACCCTGTATAGTTGTGTAGATGTACTTTCATTGTTAGAACAGCCCGGGGAACAGACAAATTCAAACAATTTTCATAAGTGTAACTTGAATTATTCTTCCTGTAATCAAGCATTTGCAGGCATAAAAATGCATCTGAAATTCAGATGTATATACTTCAGTAAAATATGTTAATAAAGGGATATCATAAAAGAAAAGTTTCCTTTATGGTCCCATCTGCGTGTGCTAAGTCCATCTCTTAATATTTGTGGTATTCTGTGTCAGCTTGTCAGTAAAGTGTATAGGAAAAATGCCATAGTTTCTTATTAAGGGAATAACAGTATTTTCCCTTGTCTTGTACAGATTTTTGATCATAAAACAATTAAAGGAGAATGAGAAACTAACCTTAAGTTTATTTGTGTTAAATACCCTGTGATATATATTTCTCTATGGTATATCAATCAGTATGCGCCCTAATGGCTATAGGACTTAAACTTAAAAGGAATAAGATGGCAAATTCAGCCATTAGCTCTAAGGATTATCCTTAATGCTGGCTGTATTTGTATTGGGGTTATTTTGTTAATTGTTTAATACAGGAAGCAGATTTTTGTATTCACATTTTTGGCTTTTGGCACCATACTTGTATGTTAGTAACAGAGTGGAATATTAGTGTGATGCATAGTGTGGTATTATGATTTAGCAACTTGGAAACTGTGTATTATATGTGTAGCCTAGTTTTTTGTACGTGCGATTGACAGTGAAGAATTTGGATGCCATGATATATTAAACTATATGTTATTTCTTCTGTATTTTCTATTTACTTTAAGTAGTTAGAATCTTTGCATTAATGCTGATATATAGGCAAAACAGTTGTTCATCTCTTGTTGGGTTCTGGTGTATTTTAAAGGGCAAAGCTTAAGCACTGTGATGCGCTTCATTGTAAATGTGTGCGATTATCATATCTTTAGAAAAGAACACAAATCGTATATTTATAAAACTAAGGTGTAAGCTTTTAATTTATTTTCTGGAGAATGGAGTGGAAACATGAAAAGTTTATATGCGTAAAATATTTTTGTTTATGGGTGCTCATCTTTTATTTAAGGTTTTTACTTTGGCATAAACTTTGCCCTTTAAAATTGTGACTTGAGCAAAATGGCTTTGCAGGAATGAAATGCCCTAGATAATGACCAAATGTTTGGTTGAAGACTGAGGTTAGTGTTTCTGACCTGCTGGCCTGATACTGTAATTTTTATTGTAACTGTACAGATACAGTTCACCCAGGAATAAAGACTAAAAAAATTAGAGCATTTTATAGGAGTCTCTTGGGCATATGTCACCCACCAGCCCTAATCAGTCAAGTTGGAAGTGTTTGTGTAATGGAAGTTTGGCAGACATCATATACTCTGACAGAACTTGATGGCTCGTTCATTTAGTATAAATTAAGGAGTGCTATATAACACAGATTTTTTATATTTATCATGTTTTCCATAGAGGCATAACTGCACATTTCAGTATAGATTTTGTTTTGTACCTTTTCAATGAATATTGAGTGTAGTTTTTCTTAATTAATTTTTCATATGCCAAATAAAATCAAGTACATGTACTCTTATCCTACTAAATTGTTTGAATCTACTCCTGAGGTTATAAAAGTGGATTTTTCAGTTAAGGTGGAACCTTGTATTGTCTTTCAGTTACCATTTATGACTTTCATGTCTGGCCACGCATATATTGATGTAATTTCAGTTAGGTGAGGGCCAGTGAAGGCATTTTTGTTCTTTGGAGGTATTAAAAATTTGTGCTTATTTTTGGATAAACAATTTGATTTTGGCTCACATAATAGTGTACAGATATGAAAATTGTTGAAAACTGTGTGTTGTTGATATCTTTACGTAAATATCAATGTGAAACTACAATTTACTTGAAAAGTTTCCCTTGGGCGTTACACATGTATGTATAGGATTTCAAACTTCTTGATTACATTTCCATTGAATGCTAGGAAATCTATTTTACATGTATCATGATGCCTCCATGTTCTATAAATTTCTATGTTACTTCATTTTTAATTATCATTCCTATTGCTTAATTATAACTTCAGTTAAATGAAAATTCTTCAATGGTAATCTCTTTTATGAAAAGGCAAATAAAGTAAATGAATCATAAGGTCATATTTTATTGCACTCACCTTTCAAGGAGAATTCCTAAAGTTAACAAAGCTCTCTTTAATGATAGTGTAGAATCATTGGTAAATTAAGGAAGAGACTGCAAGTTTTTAGATTGGTGTACTAATTACCAAAGAAATTTGTTAGGATGATTTAGAAGTAAACCTCAAATTTTAGCCATAAGCATTCATTACTTTTGTTTAATTCATGGGAAGGTAACTTGAGGTAAGTTAATATTTTGCTTAACTTTATGATAGATATTTTCTATTTGTACCATTTTGCTCTACTGAGATTTTGTTTTCTGATGGAAAATATCAGTAGTAGATGATGAATTTGTATTCTTTATTCCATCAAAAGATTGAAGCTTAAAATTAAGTCAACTTAAGCTTGCTGGTAATAGACAGATTTCATGTTCAAGTTTATGGCTTATTAAATTAGTTCAATACTTAGGAAGTATTTTACTTTGGTGGTATTGAAAATTATCTAGTTTCAAGGTAATTTGAGTAATTGAAGTAGGAATTCATTAGAATTGAGGATGGAATTGTCAAGCTATCAAAGCTTACTCTATGTTCTTAATCTCTCCAAGGAGGTAATTTGTTCTGTGTTTTTGAATTGGAACATAATTATTGATATGTATATGGCATAGATGAGCTATGCTCTTATAATTTTCAATGAAGTATAGCTGCTAAGTAAAATGACCGATGATTGTTATAATATTGTCAGGCTTTATTTACTTAAACCCTCTTAGGGATTGAAATAGCTTTACAGCAGTTATTGGAGCTCTTTCATCATTAAAATTTTTTATCATATAACAAAGTACTAAAATGGCCCTTTTCAGTATCACCGTTTGACTCAATACATGTAATGCAGAAATGCCAACACTTTGTACAGTATCCCTTCTAATAGCAAATTTTAAGAATTTGACAGTGGTGAATGGCTTTAAAAAGACCCTTATCATCCCAATATTTTGGTAGACATTCTAATCAGTACAGGTATGGCTAGAATCTGGATGGAATGTTTAATGAAATTTTGTGTAATAATTATATGCCAGACATAGTTTATTTAGCATAAAGTGCACAAATTACCTTCTTCATTGAGATTTGGGTAAGTTTCTTTCTTAATTTTCAATATTTCATTAATCCTATTTAAGTTATAGGATGAGTTTCCTTAATGTAGCTGATTTCAGCCATTAATAGTTTCTGGTGTGGCAAGTGATACCACTGAAAATATGCAGCTCTTACTATGAAGTCTACCAAACTAATAAGTGCACAAAATATAAAGACTATGGAACAGGTATAGGTTTTCAGGACAGGATTTAATAGTTTATTCATACTTCACAAATTTTGATTTCATTACATTAAATACAATTAACTTAATTATTAATACATATGCTGAAGGTTTTTCTGAAAGTGTCAATGCCTGAAGAATCACCTAGTAGTTTAGAAGAGACTAAAGGAAATGGTGGAAGTTATGGATTATTTTCCTCTAAAAATTTTTGGAACTGCAGTTTCATATAATCCTCGAAGGAATTTTTATCGAAAAATGTTTTCTTCAAGGCAACCTATCCGTGTTTCAGACATGGCTGTCCATGTTTACCAGTTAATATAATGTATGACTTAAACCATACAGAAAACGAGGAGTTCTATTGAGTTTACCTTGATTCCATAGGTAAGTGAAAGAAACATAAACAATGAAAAATACACAGGATATTATGCTGAAATTACAATTTTATTAGTATAGATTATTTTAACATGTAAATACATAAACTCTCTTATAAATGACATTAAAAGACTGGCTTCCTATACTCAGATATTCAAGAGTAAAATCTGAGAACAGCAGGGAGAAGTAAAACTAGTAAAATTAAACAAAAGATCACTACTTCATTTCCTGATGAAAGGAGAGATATCTAGTCTTTTATTGTGAATGATGATAATTCTGAAAGTTCTTTTCACCAAGAGAAATCTGTAAAACTGGTGGAATTAAGTCATCAATTACTGCAAGGCCACACAAGATCATGCAATGTAACTACTGCAAGGGATAACCAACATCTTGTCTGCATGGCTGAAACAGATGGTAGGCTTGACTCTAATTGAGACTGCTATGGGTGTGGTCCTTTCTGCTTTGACAGTTTGATGCCATATGTATTGGGCTTAACTGGTAGTATGCGTGCAATTTGGTTAGCTTCCATTGTCCTGGATTGGGAAGTGAAGTAAAAGATAGGGAACAATGTTTGATTCCTGGAGTGAAGGGAAGGGAACTTAACATGGATTTTAGGGTTTGGGAACAGGACAAGGCAACACTACTTTCAGGAAATTGTTGCATTTGGGGCTCTGTTTCTAAATGGATAAGACAAAGAGCTCTTGTTGGATTCACCCTTCAGACTCTTCTACACTTTAGTGTATAAACAATCAACTGAGAGCTCCTGAAGTCAGGGTATTTATTCCATGCCTTTCTCACAACATGTTCAAAAATTTCAGGAAAAGGAGTCTCTGTTGTGGAGTGCAGTACTCAAGCAGAAAGATTCCTTTGTCAGATAGTAACCCTTTCTGTTCATGTGGGGTACTGGCATGAGAGCAAGGTTAGGAAAAAGTGGGTGGATCAGAAAGAAGAGTAGAAGTAACAAAGCAAAATGAGACAGACAGGATCAACAATTCTCCACATCTTTAATATTTATAGAAATTAAACTTCATACGAAGTTTTCTAAGCATCATGGATTTACATGAAAAAAATTACACCAATCATTCTATTTATTTGATCCTTAGAAGCAGAAAGCCATTATTGTTTCCATTATAATTTAATATATTCCTTAATTACACTATTAATAAGATTATCTGCCGGTTGGTTTGAGTGATGACATTAGCATAATGAAAACTGGTGACAAAATATACGAGGGATAAGATGTAAGAAAAAATTTCCGACCAATGCGTCGTAAATTTAACCTTAATATTTGGATAGATCGAATACAACTTCTCCATCTCGAGTCTGACAACTTGGTAATCAAGCATTTTAGTTAAATTATTCAATTAGCGAATTCGATAGTTACTGAATTTTAAACGAGAAAAATGGCAACAAAGTGAAAATAGTCCTTTAGTGAGTTAAAATAAACACTGCATTCCTTTGATTTTAATTATTCCGAGAGATAAATTGTTCACACAGAAATCAATAGACACCTCAACTGCTATAAACATAATTAGCATATTCATACATAGCGTCAGTTTGTGATTAATGAATCGGGGAAATATTGAATCATCACAAAGTTGTCCCGTTATACTTTGCAAAAATTGGCGGAATACTGAGCTGGACTAAAGGCATTTAACTTCGAAGTTAGTAAATTCCAATATCCACAGACAATGGCTTGGCAAAGTGATCGTGCAATACAAACAAAAAACATTGATCGTCTCTGTATTAAAGCGAAAAGAAACCGGAAGCTAAGATAACCATGGAAATGTTTCCTAATTCTTTAGTGGAATTTAAATATTGCTGCTAATGACAGTGTTTCACATAGTTACACTGGGTTTCACAGTGTTCTCCACCCATAGCCTTGATCTCGTTCAGCTCGTTCAACTTCAGAAAAACAAAAGAAACGGATAAATAGAAACTCTCAGCGCGCTAAGAATAAGGCTATGCATTCTGTGTTAAATGTTTAATTCAGGCAATGTAATGTTTGGACATGATCTGAAAATAATGGAATACTGTATGTAGGAATTTTGTTTTACCAAATCGTATTTTAGAGCGAACAGTTTCTCTAGTATATCTTGGCCCCTTCAAACTCAACGTGGCTACTTTGCGAGCTTTGATACTAGTGATACTTGTGGAATACGCTTATATCGTTTTATGAAAATTATGTAAATAATTCATTCTCTTTTTAGATATTTCATATTTTATCCATCGCAAAATTTTTAGATTCAGTGATTACCTATGTTCACCTATTTACGGTAAAATAACTTTGTTTACTTTCGCGATTATATCTTGTGAAAAGGAACAGATACAAAATTTTTATCTTTGTGCCAGAAGTAGGCTAATTTGCCGTTCGTGTTATACTTTTTTATTCATTATATGTCAGTGATTTTTGTAGTTTCAGGTAACATGATCTTACATTATGAATGATATTCAAAACGTGGACCAAGCAGTCGTTATATCCAAATTAAATCAGAAAGAATTTCAATGTCCTCAGTGCTGTAAAAGTTTTAGATTTCGAAGACATTATGATAAACATCTCGAGGGCCACAAGCATAACGATTGTAAACATTGTGATAAGTTATTCACTGTTCGGAAAAAACTTGTAGTTCATCTTTTAGAAGAACATGGTATTAAACTACAAGATTTTAAGCATAACTGCCGATTTTGTGAGAAAGTTTTCGCGAAAAAAATATCCCTATATCAGCATCTCCAGATACATGTAATTGGCAAGAACGTCTGTTTACAATGCGGAAGAATTTTTCCGGATCATTCGGAATTTCAGAAGCATCAGGACAAACATAGGCTAGCAAAGTCTTGGAAATGTGATGAATGCGACGAAAAATTTTCCCGTCGTCAGCAGTACATGATGCATATTCAGGTAAATTCATGCTTGTATTTCATAGCGAAAGATTTACTTTATTTACAGAAAATACAATAACAATGACATTTTAGGACCATGGAAAGTACAAATGCATCACCTGCAATAAAAGTTTTTCTGCCCGTACGAAATTAGCAGAGCATAAGAGAAAAGGCCACAGGATAAGTGAATTGGAACCTAATTATGTATGCCTAAAATGCGAGAAGTCGTTTCATCGTAGTCGAGCCTTAGTGCTACACCAAAGAGTTCATCAAGGTGAGACTTTTCATATCTGTTGCTGTGAGAGTCAATTTCATGCCAGAGTAGATTAGGAGGGATTGAAGTTTTTGAAATGCACATGAGTAACTGTTCAACCTTTGGTTATAATTTTAAATGACCTTCCAATTCACCCTATCACATATATGTTTTGTATTTTATAGCATAATTATTCAGTATTTAAGATGTCATACACTCATTTTTATTCTATGTTGACATTGAATGTTGTATTCATAATGTAATAAGTAAGATATCCTACTCCTTATTTCATCAATGGTACAAAAAGTATTGATACGAACTAATTAATATCGACATTATAGACTTAAGTATCAAATTAAATCTCAATTCTCTATCTCTTTCACAAGTATATTCCATCAATACTATTCATAGTGTCACCCCAATTTCATGGAGAGCCCTTGGTCTGTTACATCTGGAAGAATTATTCTTCATGTTTTGTATGAGAAGTAGTAGTTGTGGAGTAGTCTCCAACACTATCATTTGTGCCATTTAGCCAGGACCTTGTGTTCAAAACACCTCAAATAAATCCTGGGATGTGAAATGTTTAGAAGATTAGAATCATGTTTTTTATCATGACATATTCATACCTCATGTTAATTTGGAAACTTAACAATTTTTTTTGAACCTTTAAAAGAGTAGAATAGTCAGCCCTATTTCTAGAAATTTCTTTGTGATTCATCCCACTGCTTTGAATTATTCTAAGAAGTGTAACCATGCACCCTTTTAATTGCACTTTAGGTATGCTTTATCCCATCTGAAATATTGATGCTAGTCATATAATCATCATGTGTTTCAGTGCTTATTTATTGTGATCTTCAAATTCATCAGAGAATCAATTTTTATCATTTATTGAACATCATTACTTAGTTTGTTGAAGCTTGTGCAATATGTATTGTGATGAGCATTAAATTAAGAAGGAGTAGAGGATGATTTATGTTGATTGAAAACTGTGGGAAGGTATTTTTTTGTGATAGAAGTAATGCTTTCATAATATTAACTAGCATTTGATGATAAATAAGGCAATTTTTTGAGATTCTTGACATAATTTCATGTTCATTCAAATGGTAAGTGTGCTTAAAATTAGTTAAAAAATGCTGATTAATTATTTTATTATTGAAGGAAGTCTTCTTGGGATACTAACTGGTACAATATCACAAAACCACCCAGTTGGTATCCAGGGAGGACTTCCTTCAGCAGACTGGTTACCAGGAAAGTCTCAAATTATGTTATTATTATTATCAAAGTAATTTATTATTTATGTTCAGATTTATTTTCATGATATAATTTTCTAATGACAGGCAGTTTTGAAGAATATCAGAAATGAAGTTTGCAAACAGTCTTTCTTGAAAATACAAATTGTTTGTTTGTTTAGAAGTGAATTTTTTTGACATTTATTGAGTTCATATTGAAAGGAATAATTTATATTTAATTTCCTTAATATCCTGATTAATGATTTAAAAATTGTTTTTGATTGTGTAGCCTTTTTTATTCCAGGGGGCAAATCCTCAGAAGAAAAAGGTAGCTGCTGTAACAATGTGATATATAAGGGATCTCAGTCTAAACATCTTGATGATGATGGTGAAATAGGTTTTAAAGAAAGAGTAAAATTTAAAAAGAAATCGGACAGTGTTAAATCTTCAAATGTTTGTGTTGTAGATGAAAAAGATGTATCAGAGATGTACAAAACCCAAGTTCAGGATGAAAAAGTGGCAGAAAAATGTATCTACTGTGATTATGAATCTTCTAGCAAGGCAAATATGAAAAGACATTTAGAATTTCATATAGAGGAGCGTAAATTTGTTTGTGAATGTTGTGGTGCTTCATTTTACATGCTTTCAACTTTAAAAGAACACTTTCTTTATGTTCATTCAGAGAAAAGGAATTTTCCATGTCCACAATGTGATAAATCATTCAAGAGAAAGTCTGGTCTAAACAGGCATTTACGTGACCACTCTGAAAGTAGACCATTTGCTTGTAATTGCGGTCAG
Source organism: Ladona fulva (assembly GCA_000376725.2). Lineage (NCBI taxonomy): Eukaryota > Metazoa > Arthropoda > Insecta > Odonata > Libellulidae > Ladona > Ladona fulva. The sequence continues at coordinate 613,547 of KZ308311.1, forward strand.
TTTTACAAACGAAAGTCTCACTTATTAAGGCATCAGGAGTCATCTCATGGTTTAGTATCTCAACCAAAAAAACTCTGCAAACTCAGGCGTAATGAATCAGGGATATTAGTACCTATAGAAGAAGAAACCCATCTTAAATACAAGAGTAAAGCAGTAAAGTCACCTGTGAATAAAAAGGATGAAATTGAAGGAGATGTAGTTTTCAAACATGTACATGGTATTGAAAGGGATCAACTAAGCATCTGTAAGGAATATGATGAAATTTCATTGAATCGCCAATCCATTAAGACTTGTATAATTTCAGAAAAAGCTCTAGTAAATAAAGAAGTAGTGAAAGAAGTCTCAGTTGATCAAGGTAAAAATTGCTACAAAAATGAAGAGGTTGTTGGAGTAAGCAATGGTAGAGTAGATTCCCCTCAAGTACATATTCTTCAGGGAGATGCTAAAGGGTTGCCTGAAGTAGATAAATCTGAATATATCAAATTAACTGCCTCTCAAAAACCTGTTATCAATTCAGAAATGGGTTACATTTTGGAAAGCATCTCCAGCAATCAAAGTATATTGCAAAATAATAGAGTTGCACTGAAAGATCAAGTCATTTCACATCCATCTTCTTGTGTAGTTCACTTAGTGCAAGATCCACCTGATCAATTGTCAATAGTTGATTTGGTACAATTTGTTACTCATGATGTTTTAATATCTGGAGAAAATACAGTATTTTGCGTCTTTCCCCCTATTTGAATCATGCTGCTATAGAAAATACTCATGATGTGCCTGACTAAACTTTTCCTAAATATCAAAATATTAAAACTACTGAAAGCTTACCTGCTGAAATTTCTTTGCGGTAATTATATTTTTGATATACCTAATATGAGTTTTTTTCATGTTTCTTCAATTTCTCAATAGCACTGTGATTTCTTTAGGCTTTCATGGCATAATCTTGAACTTAGAGCATCCATGTTTCCTTACGTTGAACCATCTGGTCAAGTCTTGACTTTTGGCACTCTGAAAGTTGAAGCTTCCAATTAAAAGATGGGGCTCTTGATGGAAAGCTTGTGATCTTTTTGTGGTCTTGATCTATTATACGTTTCACTAATGTATAATGTCAGAATGCTTTCAGGAAACCTTTTTTTACAACAGTTTTGTCTTATTTATGTCTTTCTGGTTTGTTGTGTGATTCTTTATCATGTGACCTGTAAATCCCTCAGATGGCCATCTGCATAAGTTAGGTTCTTCTGCACTACTTTGGAAGATTAAGAATAGGTCAATAAACTATTCAAATGAGAGCTGGACTCTGTATGTGAGAAGGTAATGGAAGTCATTTCCATTACTCTTGAAGAAACCAATAGTAGTGTAGGGTCGTGAAGTTAATGAGACTATCCCATAATGCCCCAAACAACAAAGGGTAATGTATTACCAATATAATTTATTATTTTTGCATTAGTTACCAAAATTTTGTTTATCAAACACTTGGTGCTGTCTTACTGATGATGTAGGGAATAGGATTAAAATTTTATAACTTATCACAACCAGATTATTTTCTTTTAACCCTTTAAACTCTTCCATCATTACCTTTTCCAAATCCTACTAAAAGTATATCTTCAAAATATGACGTTTTTTTATTTCATCTCCTCTAATTTGGACTGATATAAAACAATTGCAAATATAAATAGTTAATGTGGAAAAATAAATTTTGACTATAAAAGGAAAATTTTGAAAGTAATTGAAATTCAAGGGTTGAAGCTAGCGATCCAGCAGCATTTATTCAGCTTTAACAGCCTTTTATTCCTCAGAGTCCTTGTGTTCATTCTATTCAGAATTTTATCCACTATTTGCTGAGAAACTCGTTTATCTCTGTCGTTTTCTCTATTTCTGGAAACGTAACATAAAAACCTCAGGTAATTATCCCTAGTACAAGTGTTGGTTCATATCTGAGGTAGTTTCCCAGATGACAATATATATTCAAACTTAATTTGAAACACTTTTAACGTACTTCAGCGGTATTGAGAACTGAAATGCTGAAAGATTTCCAAATACACATATTTTGATTTTAAAGGAATAACAAGTATTTATATTAGCGACATTACTGGGACTCGAACCCAGGTCTCCCACTTTCCGGGCATGTATTCTAACAACTGAACTAACATGCCGCGTTTCTTCCACTCTGTTAAGGGAATGCTCACAAAGCACGGATCAGCCGCAGGACTTTATCCTGCAGAGTATTCAAACCTTTCCTTAATAATGATTTTGTCAAAACCCTGAGTTATGCTCGGTATTTCATATGGTGAAAACGTGAAGTATTTTATTTATTAATTTTTGAATTCATCTTTAGGTACATACCTCAATTACTGTATTTAGACACAATACCCTTTACATAGTTGGAGATTGAAAACTTTTACGTAATTTGCCAATAACCTTGTCAAAATTTGTATTTACTAATAGTCCTTGAATTTACACATTTCGTGCACTTAATTTCTACATTTTGTAGTTTTAGATAAAACAATTTTGCAGAATGGATGAGCATTTGTTAATTAAAAGTCATGCTTATTAAAAGAGAGAACACTTCACGACTTCAACGACAGATTTTTAACGAAGTGCTCTTTTGAGATGTTTGTGAAATTCCACGAAGTCAGGCTTGATTAATTGATTGATTGATTGATCTTGACTAATTTTAATCAAGATCAAGCTCTTTAGCAATTGCTAAATGACTTTGATCAGTTAATCCCGCTAATAAATATCAGCTTATTTTGGTGCGATTGTGAGTTGATTATTAATTCATGTAAATTTTACTTTAGGTAAGCGGATAACCCAGTATCTTCCACATTAGAAGTTTATGTCTATGTAAGAACCCTACAAGCCGTCTTCCGGCATGTGGCAGGGGGTGCATGCATCATTACTCTATTTTCCTAATCGATTACCTACTTTTGTGTATCGTTTGCGGAAAAATGTGTTCTCGAATCCATTCGTTCTAGCACCTACTTCCCTGATCTTTCTTGCAGTGTCAGAACAGCCTATNTCTTTTATTATAACATCTTATCTTTTAATTTTATCTCTTACAACCATATTTAGTGAGAGCAAAGCTTTGCTATTTTATTACCTCATATACATTTGTAGATTGCATGGTTTCGGTGAAATAAATATGTTCAATGTCTCAGCTAGGACATGCTGCACAGTCCAATAGAACCACACTGTCCCAAAGCTTAATAGATAGACCAACCAATCAGCTATTGGGAGTTGGGGTTTGATTCTGATCTGATCAGACTTTGGTTATGCTTCTTCTCCTAGGGAATTTTTTCTAGGTGCATGCCTTTATATTCCATCTCACTTTAGACCTTTCCCTTGAAATTTCATTGAACCTCAATGTATTGTTTTTGTATGGTCTGATAGAAAAGAAATGTCTGGAATGAGACAATGGTGAAAGAAGTAAATGACTCATCTCAAATTATCAAAGCAAAAACATAATGAAAGTTTATTTATAGCATAATACTTTTTTCATTTATTTGTTTAGTTTGACAGATACTAACCCTTTGTTAATGCTGTATTCCTCTGGGTGAGCTTACAAGCTACTCCTCTGTGAGTCAACTCATTGCCAGCAAATTTACTGTGTGTGGTAAGGTTTGCTAGTAAACTTGCTGCTTCCTCTGCTAGTGCTATTAAAGTTGAAAACAAGGCTACTTTACTTGCTACTTGCTTGTGGTTTCTTTCTCTTGTTAGTTAAATTGCTAGGTAGTTACAGTGGATGGTGAGTGAGTGAATTTACTAGCTGTATGTAATTGTCATGTGCTGCACTCCCTCAATTGCACACAAGTTTACTGCCTGGCAAACTTGCCCTGTGTAATTAAGCATTTAACACTCATGCCTGCCTGTTATGCTGTAGGTGTACCACCTTGGAACTGAACAGATCTGATAATTAATTCAACAAGGTATTCTCAATACTAGATGTAATGATGAAAAAGTCTTGCTCTCAAGTGCCAAACACCCAAGTTGAGGCTCTGGATAGGCATTTTTTAATCCTCTTCTGTACTTTTTATGTAAACTATTTCCTTGGGAAATTCCCTGAGTGAAATTAGGAAGAATTAGAGTAAGGAGACTTTCATAAGCTTTGATTGATGTACTGTCCCTTATGACTGCAATTTTTAGTCGATCTTTATCTAAATAATCATCAAAATCTAATATTGTTATATATCTCTATTTTTGGACTTGATTTTTGTTTTTTAGATAGAATAATGTTAGAATAGAATTTCACTTTATTGTAGATGCTCTTGAGTAAATTTAATATCCTTACACTGACATATGAAGCACCCATGTAGTGAGGGTTGCAGATACTGAAGGATACCAACAAATTTATTTAGTTTGAGTTTGAGCCATATATCTTAAATGTTTTATGAAATAGAAATTAAACAACATCTAATGTGATTATATATTTTACCCAGAAATGAGTATGTATGTAGCAAGCTCATGGAATTTTTCTCATCACATATGGGATTTTTTGTAATTTTTACTTAATAGATATTGTGCCTTTATATATAGGAATTTATTGTTAATGTAATTGTTTTAAAATTGCATCAATGTGTAAATGGTAGATTCTGTTCTAAAATGAAAGTTTTTGAGAATTGAATTTCAGTTGCTTAGTGTGAAAGTAAAGTGAACTCAGTTTCTCCGAGTAATCTACATCTAGTAGTAACATGATATTGTCTGCTTAAGAATGTTTCTTACTGTGCAAATTTTTTAATCAATGTAGCCAAGTTCTTAGTACAAAGACGCTCTTATGTTTGAAGAATTAAGTCTAATATGTTTAAAAAAAATATACCTCCGAAGACTGCATCACTGAGAATGATGATTGAATTTGTTTGGTCTGTAGTATCCTTAGAATGAATTGTATGCTCTAAAAGCGCAAATTATTGCTGCATAAGAATTATTTTTTCATATGTCAAAGTGGAAATGTTTCAACAGATAAGGTAAAAAAGGAAAAGTGACTGATGGTGGTACAATTTTTCTAGCAATGCTTTGGAATTGTTGTATGCTTTGCTTTATATAGTATCGAAATCTTGCTCATTGCAGTGCACTAAGATGCGAGAATTTTGACATTTTCCAATTACAATTACAATTTTTGCCAAGAACTTAAGCAACAGAATTTGTAAGCAAGAAATGTATTTTCATTTTCTCTTATGGATTAAAACTAATGCAACACTTAGATGAATTACTTCTGGTCTGTTAAAATGTTGTATGTGGGAAACTTAATAAGGAATTGGGGTTGGGAAGAATTTAAATTAGATTGATACAAGTCAAAAATTAAGCAAAGCATACTGTTATCATATCTAATGGACTGAGACTTACAGCAATAGCAAGTCATAACTAATGGACTGAAATCAAAGAAAAATATTACTTTCAAAATTAAGGATCAGTATCAACTTAGTTCAAAAAAGAGTTTGCCGAAGAAGCGTTCATGTCAACGGAAGTATTCAAAGAGACAGGGACGTTAATCTGAGTAGCCCTTATTGTATCGTTCTTCTCAATCTTAGGCACTCAGGACAACAACATACATGTTTGAAATCAGAAAACTCTTTCATAAATACAAATGTAAAACTATTGCCACATGATAATAAGAAAGGAATTGGGACGTAACCTTGGGTGAACGATTCCGTTTTGTAAAGATACTTGAATAAAAAACATCATTTAAGACTAGTTAAGTAAGACTTACTGTACTTAAGCTAAGACATAGTAAGCTGTCCAGATGGCTCACTACCATTAGAATATGATTCTATTGACCTCCCCAGAAAAGAATTCGGGAATCTGAGGGTCGCTATTAAAACGGCTTTTCGCTTATGCTGGTCTACGTTGAAATCGCTGAATATGAGAGAAAAGCGTAACCTCAGTATAATAATCGGCAAGGACAACGGTTTAAGTATTGTAAAATTAATAATCTAATTTATTCATTCAGCTCAGAAACATTTAAGTTATGCCATTAAAGTTGAAGGATTTGTAATGGGATCTGAGTTATCGCCACGCTGTATGTTATTTAGGGCAAAACCTAACTACATTACTACGTGTTGCAAATGAGGAGGGAATTGTCATTACTGAATATGGACGAGTTTTTTATTCACTGATATTGATTTCACAGTTTGTTTGATTTATGAGTTCACCATTAGTGGGAAACAATGTTTTTGAGAACCTATTCAGTATGAGAATTTCTTTTAGCAGTGAACGTGTAGTGATGGTAGATAATTTTTCTTCAGTCTCAAGTAACTGAGGATGTTTCCTGCGCGATGCCGCTATGTACTCTTCGTCAGAGAGAGTATTATGTCCAATTAAGTGTCGACGTCTTTAATGACAGGGATTCTTGAAACTCATCTGCACGAATGGATTTGTACCTTATGAATACTCCGTATTTATTTGTTTATATTTTTAGGATGTAATTATCGAAAATTTCAAGATGATATGGGGAAATAATAAAGTTAAATATCTTTTCTTTTAAGAACGTACGATAATGTGCTGTATTAGCCGTACTGGATTCTCCGGTAGCTATTCTGAATTTGACGCGGTTTCTATAGAAACATATTTTTCAGGCTTCTGTGAGCCCGTTTGAATATGAATGTATAAGCATAAGTAATATAAGTATAATGTATTGAGTTAAAAAGAGACTATATTGAGAAATAAATTTAAAAGAAGTTTAAAAAATGCGTTTTCTTGCCTAACACAGGTACTTATTATACAGCCCTCGTATATATGTAAAAATTTAGACGGTGCCACTATACAGACGCCAATGTAGAAGTCACGTTTGTCAGTTATCATCCCGTTTTCCTAAGATTTTACTGAAAATTTGGGTTGAAAGAAGTGATCGGTGTTAAATAGCTTACTCTTTCCTCCAAATTTAAACTATAGTCAATAATGCCATTCTCCTTTCTCTCGAGAATTCCTCAATAGCAATTATTAATTTTCGTACATAATTAAACATTTTTAATTCACAAATATAGGCGTATTTTATACAAATATAAGTTTCGACTTTGACACTAGAGAGTTTTATGCTGCAGAAAAGTACAGCTCTATTGTTGTTGAACTTGCGATATTTCCTTTAGAGCTGTACATATTATACAGTAAATAATTAATTTTTATTACACACCCGGACAAAATTTGGTATTTAAGGTTGGTAACACTGAAATGAACAATGTAAAGAGCATAAATATGCTCATTAATTAATTTTTTTTGTTAAACTACTCCAAGTAAAAAAATTAAAACGCTTATATATTTAAATATAGAATGAATAAACGATGCCTCAGAACGTTACCCACTTACGCATATGAAGTTAAATAGATAAATGATATATGAACAGGAGCTTGAGTGTAGTATATGATGGGCTTATTGAGGGTTTGTATATTATCAAATTCCTTAAAAGGAACGATAAGAAGGGAAGTCAACGAAAGTTGCACTCATCCATCGAGATACACTATATTCGTATACTCGTGCTTATTTATGTAAAATGGATTATTTTTTGTACATGTCAAATTTTGTACAAACCGGAGGAGCAAACGTTCAATTGCATTCTGGAATAAAGATTTTTTTCTCTGCTTGGAGTTAATTTACTTTAGATTTAAATGATGCTGATAGTTTGTATTCATTCAGTAAAGGCTTTATGAAATAATGTTGAAAGTATTGCGAGGAGTTTATTTATTCATCAAAACTTATTAGATTGGAGAAAAGAATTGAATTAGTTCCGAAAAAGGAAAGATGCGCCATCAATAGGAAATTTTTGGAAGAAAACACTTTGTTCTGTTGTAAAAAGGAGTTATTTCAATACTTACTTTTCATACGAATTTCGCTCTTTTGCATAATTTAAAGGTATGGAAAAGGTCTTCATAAACCAAAATTAAGGTTTAGGAAAGTCATACAAAAGAACGAATTGTCGCCTGAGAATACTTTTCTATCCAAGCTCGTTAAATTAACGAAAAGAAGTTAAACTGAGGTGCTCCCTGTTAAAGGGCACTCCGTTACTTGCAAAGTTCTCGAAGAGAGCATCACCTTAATTAGGAACCGAGAACTCTGACCTAGCTAATAAAGTTTTAATGACATGTTTCGCCAAGATTTAACGCGGCAGTACGACATCAATCAGATTGCCGTAAGGCTCCCAATTATTCCCGCACGAAAATTTCAAACTCTCCTGGAAATCGAGCTTCCATTTAAGCGATTCGCACAAAAAAAGATATTTCCGTCGAAAGAGCGTCATTTTTTCTCTTTCTCGTCACTTCCCTTCACGTTCCGTTAACGAGGGCTCGTTTCTCCTCACGGAGGGATCGTCGCGAGACACCGCGCTTAAAAACGCTCGCCAAAAATCTCGGCCTGCGTCTTTAAATTCAACAAAAAGGTCTCTTCGCGTTAATGCCTCGCCATGAATACCAACCCCTTTTTGCCACACGACCGAAAAAACTCTTTCCACCCGCTGCGGAGGGAAACGAGCGTGTGCGCGCGACACGGAGAATATGAGAGAGATAGGTAGGAGAAAGAAAGGGGAGGGAAGAGACCGAAGCATTCAGCGGTTCGGATCGTTACCATGGTAACGGGTCGAGCTGTATGGCGATCGGAGGAGGGAGGGGGTGAGGGGGGCCTCGAGAGGGGTGGAATAGGAGGGAGAACGAAGAAGGTCGCGGTTAACGGGAGAAGAGGGTAGTATGTCGCCGGAGGTGCTGGTAGCCTGTTTGGCGACCGGGATTTTCCCCGATTCTCCCTCTTCTGTTGAGACCGAATGTATGTTGGAAGAGGCGCGGGAGGACAGGAGCGGTGCGAAACTCAACCCCGATCTCCCCAAGGAGGAGTGCACTTTCCACATTCTTGTGTACACTTCCCCGCTTCGCCCTAGACACATCCTCGATAGCCATCGGTAGGCGGCGATGCCTGTTCTCGGCGATTACGCGTCGAAGATTTAGGGGAAGGAAAGAGGGGACCTTTCGCCAAAAAAGACACGCTACCCCCTCGTCCACCTTTTCGCTCTATCGGTGTGGAATCTTCCTCAACGTGTCTTTAGATCGTGAAGAACTGACACGCTACTTTGACCTCTCGACGCCATCGGGGAGTTCGACCTTTCTTCTCGGCCCCGTGATTCGTGTAGGTGGCGACGGAATGACGAACCGTATGGTTCGCTTTCGGGAGGTGTAGCATCAGTGTGTCCGTTCCGTGTGTCGTCTCCTGCCAATCCCCTCGGTGAGAGTGTTTCCGTGCCCGTGATCGGTGCGTTTGTTCCTTTTGGGAAAAGTATTCGCCACCGCTGTGAGATCCAGTGGAAGGGTGAGGGGTTGGAAGAAGGTTTTGTGGAGAGGAAAAGAGAAGGAGGAGTTTATCCACGATGCGTGGACCGCAATTAGAACAGGACAAAGGGGTGCGGTCTCCTACATCCACATCACCTGGACGATTGGAAGGAGAAGGGGGAGTGGCCCGCTTCCCTTGGCAGTGAGAATGGTGTGAGTGAAGAGGATAGGGAGGAAAGGGGAGAGTGAACGGAAGGGGTTATAAAAGGGTGGGGGAAGTGTGTGAAGGGGAAAGAGATGGCGACTGACGGAGGAGGAGGGGAAGGGAAGGGGGGAGGGGAAAGAGGTGTGGAGGAGAAAAGTATTTGAATCCTTTTCGACAATGATTGATTTATTTTTGGATTGGTAGAGAATGCTTGCTATATATTTTTGTACGGGATGGGAGATGTAGTGGTGGAAGAAGGCAAGAGAGACGCAGAGGAGCTGTCACGCTCGCAGTCGTGCTCAAATGGCGGTCGTTTTAAAAAGCGCACGACCGCGAAGGATTTGCCAAGACAAACTCCTTGTTAAATTTCATTTTTAAGTGTCGTTTCCACTGAGGGATCACTTTCATCTTCGAGAAATTTAAATATAACTGTAAATTTAACCAAAAACCGGGTTTTAACAGTGAAAATTTAAAACTTTCCAATTCATCTTATGGTTAGAGTCGTCCCGTATTTGAAAAATAGAACGCTTCTCGTCTTTTCTCTTGCCTTCTATCCGACAAAAGAGCTCGTGAAGAGTTCTGTAGAGGAGTGAGCCGTTAATGGAATATCATATTTTATTTAGACCCTTTTTATTCGTTGCTGAATATCCATTAAAATAGCTGAGTGTATCTGTAAAAATACGATAGTTACCTTTAACACGTTATCTTGCCCGCACAGTGATGTCTTTATGAGCTCAGCCTCCCCTTAAATCGCTCCCCTTAGCATGCCATCACCCGTCAAACCCCACTTGTCTTCCAAGCTTGCGAGGAAACATTCATTTCGATGTAGCTAAATTGCTATTTGTGCCGTTATTTTTACAAACTCACGACGTAGAATGATATTGTTTAAGAGCGGGCTGTATTTCGGCTGTTTGTAATTAATTTGTGCCTCTTCGCGATTGGTTTATCGGCATGTATTTTGTAAGACGCTACACGTACTTGCTTTAAACTTTATAGCCGTTTTTGCAAATACCATCATTAGTGTATGATAGGAGGAGATTTATTCGGGAAGAATATCAAATGACGATTTTCGATGTGACTTGGTAACTCTAGCCACTACTGAAAGATTTCCAGAAAGGGAATGAGGAATACGCAGATACTAGATTTTATTAATATTTTCTCTTATTTTTGAATTAATTTAAAAGTTTTGATGTTATCTTTTTCATCGATGATAGGTTTGTTTTCCAAATTTTTATGCAAGTGTTAATTTTTACAAAGCTAAGTGAATTCGCGTTTAACCGAAATTCGGTGAGAAAGGATTCAGCTAACTTAGTCTATGATTGATAGCGTGTCTAAGTTACACACTAACCTTTGGTCTACACCTTAGGAATGTTTTGAAAATATTTAAATGATCATAAAGCTTATTGAACAAACAAACTTAAGGGCATAGGAGCATTTGATATCAATATATGTTAGCGCACAGTTACATAAAACGTCGAAAAACTCTGTGATTTATTCATGGTTATTTAACCTATTACGTGTATTTTGTTTCCTTCGAGGAAATACATCTCCTCACTCATAAGTACTTAAAGTCTTTCACCTGTTATGCTGCTGACCTCCTTCAAAAATATCCAATTGGGCCGTCATTAGTTCTGAATGTGATTCTTCATCGCCTTTGAAAAATTCCGGAAACCAAGTCTTCCTTAGAAAAGTGCTTCCTTGATGTTAAGAATAAAAAAAGTGACGCGTAGCGCCTTCCGGAATGCCCTCAAGATGAGCGACATATTTTTCCCCCTCGTTTTAGGAGTACGGCTTTATTTAATTAAAAAACGGAACTAGACTCTCTTGAAAGGGGAACTTTTCGAGGACGTGAATTGAAAAACAAAAGACACGCGCCCTTTAACGCGAAGAGGACCTTTCGAAACGAAAGAGAAAACGGCCAGGAAGAGGCAAGGCTCGGGAACGAATGAAATCCCACGAGGAAAATTAGCACGAGAGGGACGGCGAGAAGCAATTGAAAGATCAACAAAACAACTTGAAAAAGTCCGCTAACAGGAAGTGAGGGCAAATTGACAGCGTTTTCATTTTCTCCTAGCCCTTACGCTCTCTTTTTCGGACGGAATCTCCATTTCCCTCTGTGCACGCATTAATTGCCTCACTTATGAAAAACGCGGCCTTGAGAGCGTTTTGTGAAGGTCCACTCACTCGGGTCGCGACTCTTCTTGGGTGTCCTTCAAGAAGACGGGAGGGTGGAGACGTTCTGAGAGAGGAAAAAACTCACCGAATTGGCGTGTCGTGTGCTATCCCCTTGGTGCGAAATCTCTCGGCGCCTTCAACAGCTGTCCTTACGTGACGAGTCGACGGGTTCATTCATTGCTGGCGACGCGGTAGGGGTGAATGGGAGGGAAGTCTCGGCAAGCTGTGTGGGGTAAGTCGGTTACGGTGAGGCCGGCACGGAGGGAGGGAACGAAGCGGGGATCAGCTGATGAGTACAGGTACGAGAGTCGACATTTTAACCCTATTATATTTATAAGTTTAAGTAAGTGAGATAGGTTAGTGACTCGGGTGTGATCACACATCCCGATCAGTCGATTGCGATCCCTCCCCGCGTCATTTTCCGCTCTTCTTTTATCGTTTGCAGGATGGAATCCCATTGCAATTTTGTATGCGAGGTAGCAAGGATGCGAATCACACCCGCTCTCCCCCTCGAAGAATGTGACGGGCTTTTTTCGACTGGCTGCATACGCGTTTGATACATGTATGATGAGGAACAACACGGGTATCGCTTTTATATCCCTTTAGAGTGGCGTGGCGCTGGATTAGAGGCGTGTAATCGTGCGGATTATCTCGACGATTTGCAGAACCTCCCGAAATGAAGTGTTAACCATTAGCGTGTTGAGCGTCGGCTTAACTAGCTTCATTTTCATCTCGTCCCTTGAGAGCCCTTCCTACTTTTTAGACCTGCGGTCCTATACAAATTTCCTTGAGCGCCATCATCGCTCCCATCATCTACCCACTTAATTTTAACGCGGGGAAATTATGACAACGAGATTATCTCCCCCATCTACATGAGATAACTGCGTTTGTGTTTGATGGTGATATTTTTTTAGTTCAGTTCGGTTCTGATAAAACTTCTCGATTGAATCCATTCATGTAAACCGTCGTTGACATTTGAAAGTCTGACAATTGTGGAAGGAGACAGGAGTGAACATTTTCTGTTAGGATTTAATGCATTTGGATAGCTCACGAAGCCGTGATATGCGGTATACAAGTTTATTCAAGAACTCACAATAATGGTATAGGGAATTCTAGCGTAAGAATGGTAATGCAGAAAATTCGCTCGCAAAAGCATCCTATACACGATTCTAAAGGGGAAAAAGACTTGCGGTAGAGTAGGAAAAAATCTAATTACATTGTGAGGGTCAGGAGGACCTCTCCGTACTTTCGCCCACTACCCCAACATAATCCTTCACCTTCCCCTATCTAAGTGTCTTCTCTCATTTTCCCACCTAACCCCTCAGAACAGCCCATCCCTTACTCAATCAAAAAAATGACCCCTTGGTTCTTTCACCCTTTACGCTGACGAAGCGTGTTTGGACCCCACCGAAGCGCAGGTCTATGGGGAGTATTTTTTTCCTTCTCTCTCGCGTCTCTTTTATTTCCCATTTTCCTATCCTTCATTATTTCCTCCTCGTCTTCTTCGCTCCATCTCCCTTTTAAGATTCCCTCCCATGAGTGGGCGTGGCATTCCGTCCCCTCCCACCCCTTTCCTCATCCATCTTTCCTCTTTTCCCACCCTCTTAACGTGTCCCCTCTCTTCCCTGCTCTCGTCCCCGTTTGCGCTAGAACGTCAATACCTGCAGCCAGGCGGCCAAGCAGGCAGCAGCCAGCTGGTTCGAGGGAGGGTTTGTCCCGGGCCCGCCATCTCTCTCGATTCCTCCAAAACACCCTTCGCGTGTGTGTGTGCACCACAAAGAGAGCGCTGCACGATCACGGTAGTTGAGGTCGTTCACGTTGAGGGCAATGGAGGGTTCCTTTTGATGATACTTTCATTTTTTTCTCACGCGTTTATTTCAATGCGCCTGAGGGAGGGAGGTATTTTCTCTCAACCTTGCATTCCATCCCCGTCTCCTCAATTACCTTACACTTCCACGAGCGGTCACTTTTTTTTCGCGAAATACGCTCTCGTCCGCTTTCTCCAGTCTCTTAATTATTAAGAACGCCATACTTTTGCGAAAGGGTACCTCAGTTTCTTTCATCACGCAGAAATGCTTAACCGGTTCGTGATTCTTTGGTTATGATTTATTAGTATGCAATTCTTCAAAGTTGGGCGTATGCTCGCACATTTCTATTTTTTATGTGATGAATTTTTCTCTTTAGTAGGCGAGAAACCTGCCAATAAATAGAGAGTGATAGGTACTCGTGGAGAGATTAGGCTGGAAGCCAAATGATGAGGGATGTTTCATGGGATTACAAGGGTTTGGAAGTTTTGGTTAGTAATTGTATCATAGTAGTGTGTGATAGCTGCAGTTAATTTCTTTAAATATAAAAGTTTTCTATAAATGATGTTGTAATCAGAATCAAATAAGCAATCTCGCTCAATAGATAATCAGAGTTTATATAAAAATGAAAACTGTCCTATTTTGAATGCTTTACAACACTTAGTTATTCCTTAGGAATTCTTAGATAAATGAAAGCTTCAACGTTATCGTTAAATAATTTGGAATATTTTTTAAAAAGTCGATAACCATAGCGTCCAATGGCCAATATAATATTAGAGGTAGAGAATATTTAATCCGCGCGCTCTCCATGATGCACCAATTCATTTAAATTGAAATTCATTAGGTGTGGCAAAGTTGAAAGATCCCATCTTTAGATTACTATCCCCGAATAATAAATATCTACTTTACAGACCGGATGGGGCTATAAAAAGGAATTATTATTTTAGGAAATATTCATTATTTATATCAGGATATAGATGCTTGGCAGCCTTGTTATCTGTAACAAAAAATTTAAAAGATTTTTAAGAGTGCTAAAATCTGCGCTAACCCATACTTAAAACGTCCATAATAAATGGCTTCTGTAACGGAGATTCCCTCGGCAAAACGTCGGAGTATAAATACATGAGAAAAAGCCAATTATCCAAATTCCAGTTTAAGTCTAAGTGCTTTAAATGAAACAGATTTTGAGGTAAATTGAGTTCAGTTGATTTGGGGATTGATACAGCGTCAATGAAAGTTAATAGATATTGCTTTTATCAAGAGAGAAATTGGTCTCGAAAGCGGTTCAGGGAAAAGCTTCTCTTCGAAAGCTATTTATCCTCTTTAATGAGAGGCAAAGGATAAATAGGTACCTTGTTATAATGATTGTCGATCGATGATGCGGGGAATGTTAAACTCTTTCTCAAGGTACTTGTGAGAGCTTAATTTACGATTCCACCGTTCCTTTTCAAAACATTTTCTAACGACATAAAATATTTTATATTTCCATGATTAAAATCGAGAACTGGAAATAAATTGGGAGCTTTTGACCCAATTAGCTGAGGCGCTCGGTATGTACTTGTGTTAGTGCGTAAGAGCTATTCGCCATACAGTAACAACACCAATTATTCTTTGAACGTTTTTAAACGTAAATTTCATATAATCAGTATATGATTTGCTTCTCTGGTAACAAACTCACATTTTGGACTGCAATTATCATCTCAAGCGTTAAAAATGTAACCGGAATACAAAACTCGCTTTCCTGTTCGAAAATCACTTCCGACGTATATCATTCAGCCCGCATTCGATGCGAAGCATGACCATTAGTCACGACGAGAGTTCCCTTTGGAGTGGCTTGCCCTTCATTTTCTGTCGAAATTTCGTTCGTTGCGTCATCATATTTCCTGACTTTCGAATGAGACCTTTAATTTGTCTCTCTGGATTTGGAAGGGAATAAATAAAGAGGCTTAAATGACGGAGGATGTAGAGAGGAGAAAATACGCGAGGAAAACTGTACCCGCTTAACGTCTACATTGATTCCCTGCAAGCCGCCTTTCGACTTGAGAAAGGGGATAATGTAATACGTACAATGTAGCGTGGATGCAGCGATGGAACTCGACACGATGAAAATTATTCAAAGGACTTTAATGATTAGATTTCTTTGGGAAATATTCGGGATGATTCGAATACTATCCGTTAGAAGGAAAAAAGTTATGAATGAGAATTGGTTTTGGGATACATCGAGCAGCGCGTTTTTCGCTTAAAATCGAAGGTGGAGTCTTTTCATTGAATAGATAATCACAGCAAAAAATGTAATGGAATACGGGGCGAAGGACACAAAACATTGATTCAGTATTCGTGGGAAGTCGAACTTGGTGTTACATCTATGTATCGCTCGCAGTTGAGCCATCCGAACAAATTTGGGATGCTACTCATCGTATTAGGATTGTCTTACATTAGAATTTCAGATCGGAATATAAGATATAAATAATTGATCCTGAGAGGGCAGAGGTGAAACTTGGGAAAGTATCTCTTCGGAAATTTCCTCCGGGAAGGAGAAAGTGAAAATTTCTGGAAATCCTCCGCCTCTCCAAATGAGCAGAGTAGAATATTACAGCTGCGGGTAGAGGAACTGAAAAAGCGGGAGAATGAAGGTTAAAGGTGGAGTGTCAGATGCTCGATTGGATGCTGTAAAATCTAAGTGAAATCTTTCTTGAAATGAACTTTTCATTTGCACCTTTCTCATTAATACTTGGTGTAAATGCAAAGTAACTATTTAATCGCAAAATCTATATAGATTCGACAAAAATTCCCTTTCGTGAAATCATACCGAGATAAAGATGAAGAGTTGCTATTGTTATAGAGCGGTGACTAGTCGTGAGGTGGAATGAGATATGGTAGAAGTCGTTTGGGGGCGGAAGAGGGATTCACTGAGACGATGTGCATGTGGAATTAGGTGCCACACCATAGATTAAGAGTTTGAAGAATATATGTAGGTTGAGATAGTGGCGGAACTTGGGCGAGATAGATGTCGGAATAGTAAGGATGAGGGAGGCTGAAGCCTTTTCACGATTCTTAAGCTCGAGATTAATGAGAACGTGCATCCTTAAAGAGAAGGGAAACACTTCCTCTTTTCCCACCTTTTCGTCCTTTAATCCTCGCACACCTCAATTGCCTTTGCCTATCAAACTACCTCCATCCTGCTTCCTCTCACCAAGTCTCATTTGCTATCTTCACTCATAGCCTTTCTTTCCAGTCTTAATTATTTCGAAAAAGTCATTGAGCATAGTGCGGGTCTTTCTTTGAGAAAAAAATTACGGAGGAAGTCTTTATCGCGACGATGGGTATGAGAGTACAGTTAGAGAGTTGAAATTCGCACAGCCTCTTTCCCTCTCTCTCTCTTATCTGCTCGAACTTTCTGCCCCATCCTACTTTTCCCGTATCAGTACGTTCAACTTGGGCTCTAATTGCTTCATCTAATAAATTTTTCTAGCATCTTGAAATCTTTCGTTCTAGTCTCCTTTGAGAGTTTTTTCTTAAGAGCCTTCCTCGTCAGGGATCGTGATTTATTGTTTGGGTCGATGAGGAAACAAGGATATATAGAGAGATAAGAGAAAAAATATTTTGGTAGCGGACGATAAAATGAAACGGATAATTAACCGTAGAGGCTCCCTTTCAAACGATATTATACGTCCACTTCCTTCCGAAATCGTTAAAGGTCGATAACAGAAGTGTATCAACTAGCTTCTGGGAAACCCATTTTATTTCCTTATCGACTCTTTGATCCGTTTTATTTCTTCCAAGAGGTATCTTATTATATCGGAAGGGGACTCTCTTCTATTCCCCACCCACCGGAAGAACTTGGGAGGCTCAAAAATTAATTGGTTTACTGCTTTAATCCGAGTTTTATGGAAACAAATCCCTCATCTCTTATCTTTTAGTCTTGTGTTTTTCCATGATTGAGATGAGAAGTTATTATGAAATATCGCGAAATATTCTTTTTCTTAATTTTCATTACCGGATTTTAAATACGACGCCTTTGTTTTTATTATTCTTAAAATAACTAAGAATTAGTTTTAAGAGAGTGGTAGTATTGTTTAAATTATCTTATTAAGGGTAACTAAAATTTGTATCCTACAGAGCAACGTTACCAAATACTGTTACCTCCGTAGAGATAGGTAGGAAATATTAGCATTTCCAACTTTGCTATGCTATTGTAAGCCCCAATTGTCTTGGGCAATGGTAATTTTATTACTGTTTCAACCCAAATTGAATCAATTACTAGGAACAGCTTGGGGACATCTGGAAATTTAGATTCATCCAATTTACATTAAGTTAGGGAAGGGCTCAATGACGAGTACTTAGCCATTCATCTGCCAAATTCTCTTTCATGTAGGTAAACAAAGGTGAGAATCCTACAAATGGGATGTTTTGTTACATCACATCAAAGGTTTCAAGCGAACATCGTTTGTAAATATGACTTTTAGAATTATTTCCCTCCAGTGAATGAACTTGTAATTTGAAACGCCAAACATGGTCATCTGAGAATTATACTTTCGTCCCAGTATCTGATGTATCATCACATCTTCTGGAAGTAATGTTTTTTTTATCCGTTTATTTTTGTGACATTAATTTATAATTTTCAATCATAAGGAATTGAAAAGTATTTCAGGCTTCGTAATTTACAAATCTTTATATATCTTTTTATACCATAATTTAATACAAATTCATTAAATGAGAAAATTTTTAATTCGAAAGAATAAGTCGATACAATTAAGTTTGTAAGGCTTGGTAGAAAAATATTTCGCTCCCTAAGAAAATTTCTTTTCATTAAGTCGATTTCAATACATTTTTGATTATCATATGCTGCGAAATGAGATTTAAATCGGCAGAAAAGAAAACGGGATAGATTTAAAGATAGTCACGGAGGAGTAGGTTTTGATTGAAAAATTAAAGAGAAAGGAAAGTGGGCGGGGCAAATATTGAACGAGAGGAGATTGCTTTAAGAAGTAACAAAAGAAAAGATATTGGGGAATCGACTGTGGAAGTGGTAGATGATAATTTTGTCTGAGAATAAGAATGGAATGAGCAGCTGAATGACGTTTATTCAAATATCGATTGAACTGGAATGGAATAGACATTCACTGAATTTGTCCTCATTTTATTATTACCATAAGGTAATGATTTTATTGTTAAATGGTAATCAATTCAAGATTTTGACGTAAATAAATGAGGATGATTTATTTCTAAAATTAATTAAAATGATGTGATAAGCACGTAACTGCCAAATTAAGTTTACATTTTAAGAACTTATTCGGTTTTTTTTTATAATTTAATAAAATTAAAATTGAAATATTCTTCTTTAAGTTCGGTGCTCAAAGAACTATAAATATAAGTTATACACATAAATTAAATTTTTTGAGTTTCGCATCAAGCGCAGGGTATAATTTGCCATCATATTGCTCTAGGAGCATTTTCCGGATCTCACTTGCAAATTGCATCCGAGTCAAAAATGTTCTCGAATAATTAATTTTTTGATATTTTTACCATTTTGCTCAGATGTATCAGTGCCAAAGCTTATCTAGCTATTATATAGGGCAAGAAGGGATATCACACGTATATTGTAGCGATTTCTTTCATAATTTTTAACTTCTGACCAAGGCAGTATTCATACATAATCCCCCAATTCAATATTTTTCCTAGGATTCCGCAAATTTCATTCTGGTTCATCTTTGAAAAGTCAGCGTGTTATGACGATTTATCGGTACATGCAACGATTTGGCCCATGGGCCAAATGTTTACGCTTCTATGATGCTAATCTCAGACTGCAGCTTTATTTATCTCCAAAGGCGACCACGTCGTTGAGAGCGACGAAAGAGATAACGATACTTTACACTTTCGGGAATTGAGGGCCGCTTTCAAAAATCGCTTTTCGGAATCTCAGGGCGATTCATCTTTTTCCTTCCCTCTCACACATTTTTTCCCCAAATTCAACTCAATCCCATTCATACATCGACATTTTAGAAGCGCCTTGACACTCATGGCTGTCGGATTTTGATTCATGTGATCGAAACTTTGGATGCCTTTAGGTGTTTTCCACGGTAAAGAAATTCAAATTTTAATGAATACGATATGCTGTTCTGTCGTCTCTTCTTAATAAGAATAGAAATGTCACCTTTCGATGCGTAATGTGGCATCCGAATTAAAGAAGTGAAGCAATTCGCTCTAACTACTGTCTAGGAAGAATGTTGCTTCGTGAGCATAATTTAATCGAAAATTTGGACGAGAAATCTGATGAATGAGACGGAATTCAGATTCATTGGCTAAGTTGTTTAATGGATGAGCTTCTCAGCCTTCATATACTGACCAGAAGCGTTTCACGATCACGAAAAAGTTGAATGTTAAATTGAAATTGTACATTACAAACGCTAAAATAATTACTCAGATAAACCTGATACCTCCAAAATACTCTAATGAATAATTTATTTATATAAATTTGAGTGTTTTATATTTCTATGTTAGGTAATTAATTCTTACTAATTGTTGACGGAATGGAATTTAAAGTGTGAATTTTACATTTCTTTTTTCGTAAGAAATAGATAGATAGATAAGGAATTATTTGGCGAAATTGAGACTGGAAAATCCCATCATCCATTTAACCCGTACAAATATAGCAAATCAATTAGACAAAATAACATTAGAATTAAATTTGTTTATGAAAGCATAAAAGAAATGGGATAACGAAGGAAATTTACTTTATGTATTCTAAAGATTTTATCAAGAAAGACAGTTTTAAAATACAGGTTAAAAGATTGTCAGAAAATTCTTCGTCAATAGAAGTGGATTTTAGTATATGAGCCAAAACGATTATTTAAAAAGTTTAGTACGTATGATACATTTTAAATGATAATCGTAATTCATTACATTTATCAAAAATTACGAGGTAACCTAAAACAGGTAACGATAAAAGCCCCATGTGTATAGAGCACGAGAAAATGAGAATTTATCAGAAAATAATTTTGAACATGGAAATGAAATCTCCTACTCCATCTCTTCTAAACAGAAGGGATGGCGTAAGAAAAATGGAGCGTAATCGAAAGGGATTATAAGTGGAATAGAAATAGCGCCAGCGAATTGTATAAGTTAAATTGATTATGAAATACACTAAAAATAAATAGTACGTTTCTATTACTGTTATATTACTGTAATTCTGCTTTGTTCCGAAAGAAATTACCTTTACACACACAAACAAGCACACACAGAAAAATAACATATTCACTCGCTGAAAGACACCCTTGCACATAAATGCATATCTACAGAGTGATTCAAAAGTCTTATTATGATAACGGAAAATCAGAACTTTTTTACTTTTCAAAATAGATACATGAATCAAAGATGGAAATGTTACTAAATACATTTTTGTATTTTTTAAAAAAAGTTTTGTTATTGCTACAAATGTTCAATGTGACATCCATTTTAGGCACGGCACACATCTGCACGATAGGAGAATTCATCCCAGACGTTGTGGAGCATGGCTCGAGTAACCGTTTTCAGTGCAGTCGTGATGCGTTCTTTTAATTCTTGAACATCAGTAGGCAAGTGAGGGACATTAACTGCGTCCTTAACCAATCCCCACTAAAAGAAATCGCATGCAGTTTGGGGAATGGGGAGGCCAGTGGTAAAGCGCCAGATCTGTAGCATCACAACGACCGACCCAACGTTGAAGTATCTGTTCATTGAGGAACCGTGTGTGCCATGCTTCAAATGGAGGCCACATTGAACATTTGTAGTGACAACAAATAAGAATTGATGTATTTAGTAACATTTTCATCTTTGTTACACGTATCTATGTTGAAAGATAAAAAAGTTCTGATTTTCCGTAATCATAACAAGACTTTTGAATCACCTTGTATATATATACACATACATAACACACGCACATGTTAGCTTCCATTCATTTATCATCCCTCGCTTTTCCCACATCAAACACACGCTGTCATTGCATGCCAGTGTAGCCAGAGCTTGATCGATAGGAAAGAGGTAATGGAGCGAAAGAAAGAGATGGTTAGAGAGTAGGGAATGTTGGCGGAGAGAGAGACTAGAGGAAAAAAATATGGGATGTGGGCCTGAGATAATTTTTTGTGCGATAAACGCGTGGGCGATCGGTGGACTAGGAATCCGATACTTGCTGGTTAAATGTGATTCTAATCGCAGGAGGAGTTAGTGATAAATGACTGCTGGATAATTGCCGGAAAGCTTTTGTATCCTGGAAAGATTCATGGTTGAAAATTTTCACGTCCTTTTTCTGTGAATGTGAATAGTCCATTATCACGATGCTATGCTGGTCCAGATTTGGGGAACGTGAGTGAGTACCTTTCCTAAAACAAGTGGTTCCATGTAGTTACAATGATACAAATATGAAAGTCTATCAGTCATTGTAAAAAAAAGCAACCGATCTCGTTTTTTTATCCATCTCTTACATATTGTAAGTTTACATCGGTAAATGTTTTCGGTCTGTAAATATTGCGTAAGAAGTTTTCAGCCCTTTTCTCGGGTTGAGCACCTTAAAGTGCAATGGGCCTAATTCGTCCAGAATATAATTTCCTATAAACATTATGTATTGTAACACTACTACTACTAACACTGATAGACTACTTTTCATCGAGTAAATTTATCTATCTTCCTTTTCTGTTTACATTTAATTGTTTAAGGGGATAAAAGCATTGATCAGTGGTATTGGATTGGGTATTATTTTGGATGATTCGTACTGAGCTTATAACTTACCTTCGTTCGTATCCTCATACCAGAAATCTAAATGCCTGTGATTATTCCAGATTCGGTAGAAAGAATGCATTTTCCTTCATCTTCCCGCTTTGTTTTATTCTCTGATTTCAATTTTATTAAAACGCATTTTAGGTAGATGTGATGAAAAGGTTTGGGGGCGAAGTCATTTTTCCTTAGCAAGGTCCCATCTGAAATAAGCGGCCAGTATATGGGATCTGGCGAATGAAACTTATACAAACCGCATCAGTCAACTAGAGAAAGTGCAGCGCAAAGTGGTACGAATTGTTAAAAACCTTACGAAAAAAAGCAAGCGTTACGAGTATGGTCCCAGACTCAAGTTTGGAATCCTTGCAAGAGAGGAGATTAGAAGGTAGGCTGCGGTTGCTTGATAAATTCAGAAAAAGCATAATTACCGCGGACATAATCTGTATTATGTGACCTGCTACTCCGACCGATCCAACAAGGAATTTTATGAAGATAAGAGAAATAGATGCGAGGACAAGTTGTTTTAGGGACTCATTCTTTCCACGAACAATAAGCTAAAGAGGTAACTCGAACGCTTGGTGATTACATGACCTGCAGCATGCCGAAAGGCGGCTTGGAGGGTATTTATGTAGATGTAGGTCACCATTTTTACTTTATATGTTGGTGATGAATCTGTCATAAGTCCACATTGAACTAGTCAGTTTTGAGTTGGTGATGTCTACTAAACTACTACTTCAATTAAAGAAACATTTGCTTATGATACTCCTATAATTTCCTTTTAGATTCTTTCATAGTCGTGTAATCATTAACGTATATCGTATTCATTTTTTTACATTTTTGAATGCAGTTTAATTTGTTATCCTGGTCTCGTCAAACTTTAACTTTGTATATGGACATAAACCATACAGAAATATTAATTTTTACGACGAATTTAACAACGTTTTTTTTCTACTCAAATACTGCAAATAGTTCTTGATAAGACTAATTTTTGCATGTGTGCAAAAACGGAGTTTCATGGCAGCTGGCATTTGTTGTATAGAATGCCATACTTTGGTTTTTTGTTGGCTCCGTCTTTCTAAAAGTATTTTCACAAGGATCTTATCACTTTTCCTCTCAAGTTATTAAAATTTCCCACACTCGAGGAAACGAGAATGATTGTCTTTAAGCTTTTCAACTTATTCATGTTTGGACAAGTAGTAGTCTGCGCTATGGAAATGTACGCTAATTCATCACCGCGGCGAATTATTGCGCATGGAGATCACAGAACTCCTTAAAGGCCTTATGAATAACTCCTGAAAAATTCGGCGAAAATTTGTTAATAAAGAAGACGACTTCTTTCGCAGAAGTAAAGCATTGATGGCTGATGAAATTTGCCATTAAACAACGAGCGGAACGATCCATCACGTTGTCTGTGAGCGACTGAAATGAAAAATTACATTCTTTTCGGTTAAATTGGTACGGTCGATGCGCGCGCCACCATCTCGCGGCGGAAATTTTTTCCCAGCTATCCTGGCACTCCTCCAAAACCCGTCCCCAAATATGCCAATAGGTTCCCTTGCACTCTCTGTTTTACATTCCCTCACACCTTAATCTCTCTTACTTGGAATGAAGGCCGAAGATACCTGACTCAGCACATTGCACTCAAATCTTTTGCGGAGAATGGAATCAAAGGATTGGCTTCTAGAATTTCAGCAGACAATGATACTGCCTCTGGTCATGTAAAAATCGAACTGCGAACTTCGGCGGATGGAGTCGCTTCCTTCGTCCCGTTCACTCGAGTGTGACTGACCCTCATTGGGGATTGAGAGGATGATGACGAGAGAGAAGAAGAGAGCAAGTTGAAAGAAAATGAGGAGGAAGGTTGAAGGAAAAGGGAGAAAAAGAGGATGAGAAAGTAATGGGGTAGGGAAGATAGTGAAGTAACAGAACAAAGAGATAGCGAAGGAGAGTTACCAAAAGGTTTCACAAAATTTCATTCCTTCCCTACGTACTTAATTGAGGTTCATTAGTCAGTTGCAACTTACCTTCAAAATTGATTTTGTAGCGAGTTTTGGCCGATGGAATTTAAGAAAATTATAATGGTTAGCTATTACGACTTGGATTGGAATTATTCTAGTAGAAGATTAAACGAGACAATTTTAAATTAAAACGAGCAGTTATGATGAATAACGTTTTTAGCATCGATATAATCTTATTGAGAACTATCGCTAAGTAGGGTCAATTAAATGCTGCGTCATGAAAGATCAGAGAAGAGAAATATCCTTAAACTTAGGCAACCTTCCGAATGTAAGAGTACCTCCAAAGCATGCTATACAGGCGCTTAACGGTAGCCACGTAGAGCAGTCTGCCGAGCAATATTACCTCATGGCACAAAAGGGATGAGGATTTTATTTTACGGCTTTCCAAATATTAATAATATATCCTATTTTAATTTAAAGTAAACATGAATACATCTTTCTAAGCTTATCTCCAAATTAGATACACTCGCAGCTCCTCATTTACTTGAGGTTTAGTTAGAGGTATTTTCTTACATCCTCATTTACTATCTGTAATTGTTCGCGTTATTAATTTCAATGGTGTCTGAGAAACGTAATACCGAACACAGAGTTATCCAAGTGACAATAAAGATTTAATTACATTGAGAATTTAATTACATTCTGGTTAGAGTTTACAAACAGAATAAACAATCGTGGCATTAAGCTGTTGAAATTTGCAAACATCAATTGTTTTGTTGTGAATATTTTCACAGTTTCACCAAAAATATGATGCAAAAATATTTAATAAATATTCGCAAACATTGACTGTTTTGCATTGACACTACTATCGAATATATCACGGCATAGTTACTACCTCTAGAGACATACTAGTACATCGCAGCACACAGTTTGGAATACATTGATGTAGAGTATGAAATGCAGTAGCGTGATACCTATATACAGTTATACACAGATACAGCTATGCGTACATAGATACTGTTCCCTATATGAAAAGATATCTACATCTACATAAATACCCTGCAAGTCGCAAACTTTTTCATCGTATCTACCTACAATACGCTTTATGAAACCGAGCTTTTTAGTAACTTTAGCGCATATTTTTCGAATATGTGTGCTCCAGTTTAAATTTTTGGTAAGGGTGATTCCAAGATATTCTACTGAGTCGACTACATTTAAATTCGTTCCACTAATTTTGTACGGGTGGTTCTGACGCAGTTGTTTCCTTTCGAAGAAACTTACTACAGAGCATTTATTTAAATTAAGATCTAGTTGCCATTTTCGCACCACATTTGTATATGAGATGTCGTTTGAGAGTGAAGCACTATCTTTGTCACTTGATATTTCTCTATATATTACCGAATCATTCGCAAATTTCCTCACATCTTATCGCTTAGGTCATTGATATAAACGAGGAAGAGTAGAGGTCCGATTACGCTGCCTTGAGGTACGCCTGAAGTGACTCTGACTTTATCCGAACTAACGCCATTAAGTACCATTTGCTGTTCTCTCTCGTGTAGAAAATCCTTGATCCATTCAATTATTTCCTTGTTGATACCTGCTAATTTTAGTTTGTAAATTAATTTGTAGTGGGCGACCCTGTCGAAAGCTTTCTTCCATTATACCTATATAAAAATAGCCAATCCTTTCAGAATTTATTCTGTGGATAAGGCAAATGACTTCTTATGGTGATTAGATCAAAGTAAATAACGTGACAATGAAGTCATCATATTTAAATTTATTACGTAAAATTCAATACACGTGAAGGAAAAGAATAAGAAAAACATGTATTCACGTATTCATTCTGATATTGCATGGATGAAGTCTTTTCGAGATCTCCTCCAGGTCAGACGTTGCATGGTTTCAGTTCTCAATAGATATTTTCCGGTGTATGTGATACGAGCATATTAAACTCCCGATGATCTTGGTTAACTCTTTCAGAACTCTCAATAACTTCTTAATTTGTTTTCCATTTAGTTCTTCTAAATTTGGTCTCCTACGCTTAGCCCTCACTTCTGCTGTCACACTTAGTGACTTTTCGGTCAGTTCAATTTTAAATTGAGTCCCTTTTTCCGTTCATTTTTACAACTTTTCATGTCTTAGCAGTTTCGCAATATAAAGTTTTCTTCTATCGTTTCTGAAATCTTCTACAATATTTTACGTTGTTAAATCTTAACATTTTGTCACAATCTTCTTTATGGGATGTCGTAAAAGGTATCTGCGTTTTACTTGCAAAAGATCCTTGTCAATCTCACTTTTCAGAGAAGTCGTTATCTTATAAATACAATTATTTTGAATTTAAAACACAATTACTCAACATTTTTTACCTTTCGCTTATCTTCAACTTTCAGCTTTGACGTTTTTCTGAATATTTTCATTCATATTTAAGTTTCTCATTTACTTTACGTATATTATTATGCCGCTCTCTATAATTAATTCTTTAGATGACAAACTGTCCTTTACTTCATCGTGTTCATTGCGAGCTAAAGTTTTGACAGAACTCTTACCTTTGATTTTGTTACTGGAATAAATCTTTCAGTAAAATACATTTTAAATAAATGTCTTTTTCAAAATTCTTTCGAATGGAAATAATTTAGAAATTAATCCGTGAATTTTTTAACGAAAAGCTATCATTGAATGCAGGATGATGAAGCACGAAGGGAGAGTCCCTAGTACATATTTTATTCTTTCAGTATCAGAAAAAAATGACAGTGTTTTAACTCTAGCGTAATTTCGATAAATAATTGTTGTATTTATCATCAAAAGCAGGATAATTCTAACAAGGAAAAGGATATTTTGATAAAATGATTACAATTATATGTCAGGATAGAAGGACGGAAAAACATATTAAAGATCATTGGAAAAAGGAACGAGGAGAAAACAAGAAAGGAAGGGAGAAAATTGTGAAAGGGGAGCAGTAAAGACAAGGAATTATGAAAACTAATGAGGCCGAGGTGAAAATAGATGAAGACGGATCTTAGTTATACGAAGGCGGACTGGGTGGAAACTCGTGATGGTTATTTAGGAAAGGGACTGGCGGATGGTAAGAAATTCACTTCATGATGAATGAGAAGAGAAAGAGGAGAAAATCGATGTGGAGAAAGGGAAAGAGGAGGAAAGGCAAGAGAGTGGGAGCAGGCGATGAAATCTGGGCGGTTCAGAAGCGATGATAAGGAGGCTATTAGCGTTGACGGAAACGGTGAAAGCGAAATGAGACATCCTGAACATAGAGACTAAGAGATAATTTATCACGATCGGGCTTTCTCATCGAACTTTATGGCAGAAGTACCGCTATTTACCTGCTTGATTAAAAAATCAAGCATAGGATATATTTAGTGATTGCTCCACCAATGTTTTGCTATCTGGCATTTTATTATATCTCCAAATTTGGTAAGAGTATTGACACACATGGAATTCATAAAGAAATCATCCATTTTGGATTTTGTGATACAAAGACTATCGTTGCTGACTTTTAAAGTTATTTATTACACAGAAAATAACTATATTATTAGTTTCTTTACTGTCAGAATTTCCAGTTTGAAAAGATCCGCGTACCAGAATTTTTTCTTATCGTTTCCAATGAAAGCACATAACTGTCATTTGACTAGATGAAGTATATTTGGAGATACTTAGGAATTCGTCATTACTGAACTTTTTTTTGGAAAAAAGACAGCATAGCTAAGAAATCTATGTTTTTGGCCTTCAAACTGAATTTTGGTGACGCTCACAAATGTTTATTATCGAAACATTTTCTGCTCAGATGAATGATGTCAGGTTGGGTCATAAGAAATATAATTTTTTCTTCTTTAAGTGTTAAGACACGCATAATGGTGAGTTAAAATCTGAAACAATGAAAATAAATGGGACTTTTTGGTATTTTTTGCCCTCTAGTTACTTAAAGTCGAAAATAAAATTCTGAGGGAAATTTGATACTATTAAGTTCTCCTTATTTCAGATTTGTTTTTTTATTTGCGCGGATAAAAATAACGAAAAAAGAAATCTATCATATTCAGATAATTTCTAGATTTCATCGATGAGAAATTGGTGAATTGAGGCAATATCTTACCTATGCTAAAGGAACTTATAGAGACTTTTTTAAGAACACAGGTATGCTTATTGTGTAACAGGTTATTTCACATAATTACAGATAGCTGTGTAAGTAAAGGTATGGTAAGGATCATTAATCAACTTTTGTAATAATAAGCTGAAGCAGGCGTATAAAATATATACCTAACTCATAAATGGACGATTAATATTCTTAAATTTTTCCTGAAAATTTTAGATGAAAGTTAAATCAATTCAGCGTAATTAAAACAATTACACTCATTATATTATCATAGGCGTAACCTTTTAAGTTTCCTTTTGTGAAAAAGATGGTGGAAAATCAATATTTTTTGGATCTATAGAAAAAATGAAACACAAAATAAAAACACGAGATTTTTAAAATTATCGATGAATGTGAAAATATCGAAAAAAATACTTGATTTTTGATCTGCATATTCTCTCTTTTATTATGACGTGAATAGATTAGTTTAAGACAGGAAATAGAAAAATAAATCTTTTTCATACACACATCTATTGCTAAAGAATCTCAGATTTTCCAGCCTCTACAGATTTTTCAAATTTAGTCGACATAAATCCTCTCATATCTAACTTTTGAAGTTTTGATTTATGTGTACTTTGAACTAACATAATTACGACCGATTCTTGATAGAAGCCGCAAGAGTACTACAAAGATCTGTAGTTTTAAATTTTGCGTGTTTGGAATCCATTTCGCATGTAGCGAACACTTAATAATAATGACGATGATGATAAATGATAAAGCGCTGGGAAAAATGGCCACGCCCAGCAAGAGTTGGAAAGGAAAGGGGAGGCAAAAGTGAGCTAGCGTAACAGAACTCTGGGCCAAGGTGGTCTGGGATAGGGGTATTAACAAAAAATAGTTCGGGAAAAAGAAAAGGTCTCCATCTCCCGATAGAGACTGTTACAGATGAGCGTATCAAACTAGATAAGGAGCGAAAGAGGATCAAAAGGTAAAGAATATCGGATATTACTAGCAAGGGAAAGTTAAAAAGAGTTATATAAGAAAAGCTGATTGATGCCCGTTTAGAGATCGAACTTCTCTACGTGATTGAATCTCTGAAATATTCCGTTCTTTTCTACATGATACCCAGTGCAAATATGTTTGCAGTTAGTTATCAGCTATTTCAGAATATCTCGGTTAAAATCATAGCTATAATGCCGGATAAAGAGAAACTTAGATAGCGAATTTCTCTGTCAATAAAACATCTTTCTTTGTTTATGGGACTCGGTTTACGACTACGTATTCGATTAACGGATGTTTTGATGGATACCCACACAAGTATTCGTACAATAACATTTATAACTGTTCAGATCAAACAGATGTTGCCCAATCATGTCCATTGGTAAAATTTGCGGGAATTTCGGCTGTATTTATGGATTTGTATTTATAAACCTACGAGAAAAGTTTCGAGCTAACGGAGATTTCCGCAAGCGAACGCGATTGCGGAACGAATTATCTTTGTCAATTGGGTTATCTCCGTTCTCCATATCCGGCTAACTCGAAACCATCATCATATATCTTAGTATTCACGATGGAATAATGTAGTTGTAAACAACATCCTGTATGTTATGGTATCTCATCTGAGCTCGGCTTGTGTGATGTGGTGTAGAATGACAGTTGATATTTTATTAAACACTGGGAAATGACCGTTATTGTCTAAAAGAGAAAACGACAAAAAAAGAATCTTAATGATTAAGTAAAAAATTCAACCGATTTTTACAATTACCAATTCTTACACATTAAGTTCTTTTTTTCATTTAACTGTTGGCGTCTTTTTAACAGTTCACGTATTTTCAAGGTGAACTTCCATTTATTCGTAGCTACCTTGGTAACTTTCAGTCACACCGAGTTAGATGTGAGGTTATAATGCAAAGTGGCGGGATCGGAAATGTTTTGAGAAAGAGCTAAAACAAAATCACTATGATATGGCCTAACTCTATCGCACATTTTCAAAAACAATGTTCCACGTAGCAATGGTGTATGAAATTTAAAGTGTATCCCTTATGATATTCGATTATAGAAGACTTTTTTTACAAATTTGAATGTCTGGGACTACTCACTTTGCGAATGGATAGTGCTGTCACTAAACTCTTGACCCTTACTTGCATTAACTATTTAATTATAATTAATATCTACTAACACTGTAAAATAACTTCTAGTTGAAATCTCATAATTAGGGAAGAGATATGCAAGGAGAAAATTTGGTAATACATGATTCTATGGCAGGCCGTAAGTGTAAAAAGGACAATCATGTAATTTCCTTTTTTTATAACTATATTTATACTACCCATTAAGTTTGCAAACACAGACATCAGCAGGTGCTGTACCCTTCTCCTAGCTTTACTGTGAGTAAAATCAATTGCGCGTAAAAATAAAAAAAATTCGAAGCCTTGGTTTTATATTAATGACTTACAGATCTTTTTTACGTATTTAAAAAAGTTTTTACTCGGTTTTACTTAGTTTTTGCGGAAATATGTCAAGAAGTCAAGCGTAGTTTCTGATTATTGAGTCGCCTTTTACGAAATAGTTTATAAAGATCCCCGAAATCGCAAAGGTAAGCTGATAGAATGAATGTGTTTTATGTACTCAAATTAGTTCAATTTGTTATCAAGACCTAATTTTCGGGAGAAACTTCGATAGTCGAGCTATACATCAGTGATTCTTTTAAAGATTTAAGGATATCGGGTGGAACTGTTCGTAAGTCGTGTATTCTAGCTGGCTTCCAAGAGTAGGATTAACCTGACAAAACAATTGAAAAGTAAAGCTGTAGCTAAAGAAAGCTGTTATTAGTGGAGAATTTGAGATTAATAATGTTGTGATGAATGCAATAGTTAATGATAAATTATGTTTGCAAAAATTCAGCGTCTGGTAACGGTAATAATCGCCAATACTGCAGATATGTAAGTCGAATAAGTCAACACTTTCGCAAAATTACAACGAAAACTTAATCCAAGTTTTTAATCGAAATTTGCGTTCGGCAATGACGGAATCCTGCGGCTTATGAGCGTATAAAACTAGGTTAAAATGTACAGGAAGCGTATTGAGAAATCTGCCTTATCACGAAAAAGTAAGGGAAGAGTTATACACGAGTAAATGCAGTACTGTATCGATTTAAGGGAAGATTCACCCGAGAAAATAATTTCTTTTCGTCATCAATTTTGCGAATTGAAAAACCGAAATTATTATCACAAAAATGAAATGTGGCCCGATCTCCGGCATCCGATCGCTTTTCTGGGTTCACGTCGAAGCTTAGCGGGCGGCGAATGCCCCTCCTAGAGATTGATTTCCGCGTCAACATGAGTTATCAGGAAACATACGCTCTCTCATCGCCGCGGCGACCGTATTCGCAGCAGGAGACCAAGCTTTTCCAATGGAAAAAAGACCTCCGACACCGGAGAACGAGTTGATATAAATTGAGCGGAAGGAAGAGATGTGGAGGGATAGAGGGATTGCCTCGGAAGAAGGCGAAAATGCCAGGAAACAAGGTAGAGAAGAGGCGAGGATTGCAAGCGGAGAACACGGATTCGTACAGAAACTCGAAAGCAGAAAAGAATGCGGGGAGCGAGAGGAAATCGTGAAGTGGAATGAAAAGTGGGTGAGAATGGGTTGGATGTCTATCCGTTTATAAGAGAGAATTAATGGACAACCCCTGGGTCCTTCTTTCGCCCCTCTGTTTTCCGGGGAGCGGAAGGGAGCGTTGGGGCGAGGATGGCTGCTCCACCAGGAATGAAAAGCAAGGCGAGGGAAGAGAGAAGAAAAACGGAAAGAGTTGATATGCTAAAGAGGGATGGGAAGATAATAACAGTGTGTGAGAGAGCAAAAGATAGCGCTAGCGTTATTAAGGTTTCTACATCGCTTTGTTTTGGGAGAGTAAGGAAATAAATGGCGGAAAACGACTGCTACGTATTTTCAGTGAAAAACATTTTAATTCTGAAAAGTCATCGAATGGATTCTTGTTCGCGTAGGCTTGTTGAAGACTACTGAGCATTGTCTGAATGAAAGAGATTTCTATGAGAGATAGTATAAAGTTTGCTGGCGTTTTTTTCCGAGGAGTAACATACTCGTATATTTCGTCATAATTACTTAGAACATAGCGTCGTTAATAAATGAAGTATATCGCTACATGAAAACAGTGAATAACAAGCCTTATTATTTATTTAAGGTTTATAAAGTGATTACTTGAAGCTGTTAGTGCTATTCATAGTAATCCGAATCTTTCTTTTGTTCTTATACTGTTGTTGTATCTATATTTTATTAGTGGTATGTTTTAAGTCATTCGAGGTCAGGTCCATGATATAAACATCGCGATAATTGAAAATTATGTCTGACAGATTAGCCTGCAGTGATAAATATTTAGGAAATTACCAGCGGTACACTTTGAGGTATATTTTCACGCAATAAATTCTTGGCGGACATTATATATTGCATTAATATTTAAAAGTGAGATAGTTTTTCTGACAAAGAGGTAATGAATTAATTATTTTAATGAATTTCAAAGTTCACGGATAATTTAGCTCGATTAAATCGTTTATTTTGATAATTGTGGTCCATAAAATTAACATACACGAACTCCATGCATATCAAGAATTTCTTTAGTAAAAGATGATATTCGTTGTGATCTTGCGAATGAACTGCGTTGATTAAAATAGAGATTTTAGTTCTCCATAAGCCGCTGGGCAGGCGAATTAGAGCTTACGCTGTGACCACTCTAAAGAAATCAGCATAGATTTATGGAAAACCCAGCTCTCGGAGAACCCAATACATATTCCAATAGGCAGTTATCTTCCACCCACTGAAGATGGTAGCTTTACTGTTGAAATACGTATTGAGCTCTTCTCGGAGCAGCGGGTTTTCTAGAGTTCTGCTCTGGGTTCTTTGGGCGCTGTGACCATTCCAAATGGCTTTCGCTGCAGAGAAGCTCTCGGCCACCTGCCCAACGGCTTTAGGAGTATTAAAATCACTATTTAAATATAGCCACTTCCATTATTCTCTCTTACACCGTTGATTATCCACTAATAAGAATTATAGTATAAGCTTTACTTTTTTCTCAGTATTCTTTATTTGGAGGCGATCTATATAATTGGGTTTTTTGAATAAAATTATAGGGAAATAAATCTTAGAAAACTGATTAATCTTTTCTTGCTAGTTTTCATAGTAGACAGGTTTATGCTAATAGTTAAATCTTGTAGTACCTAGGCTCTATTCTATTTAATTTCAACTGGTATAGAATCGTTCATAATTTGGTAAACGTCCAGTGCTCGCACTTTTGCATTTCTGTTGTAAAAAATACACAGAATCCATAGAAAAGATATCTCGAAGCCCATTATACAAGAAGTAGAACTACTCTCCTTTTACCCTGCAGCATACATTTCTTTTGATTTGTAGACATTCTTTGGATTTCATAATTATTCTTCCTTTTATATGTTTTCCTCTGTCGTTTTTGCTAACCTTACTGTCCTGGCTTTGAAAGTTTTTCTTTGTATTCCCTTTAATTTTCACCAATATGTGAGTTTCTCGATTTCAGACGCTTTGTACTTCGCGTAAACCGACTCATTTTGCATTAAAATTCTCAACTTTCTAATTTGTCTCTGCGTTTGATTTTTTCTCATTCGTTGCCCAGGTAACTTCCTTTTGAACTTCTGTAACTTGGTGGAACTGGGTAAGCGCCGTGTTCATTCATACAGTATTAAATGATCTACAGTAAATTTAGGTATCAGTAGATCAATGCTATCATGAGGTTGCATCAAAAGTCAAACCTGGATATGGGAGAGTTAAAGGAACCAGCAATTTTTATTCACTTATAGAGATTTCTCAATCCTTCATTTTCTCATTTACACAGGTTAAGGTGCGGCTTCTCTTACTTAAAGAGGTTTCCATCAAACCAGGTCTAGCAACTTCTATCACTAGACGTGTATAAAAAGAACATGGAAAAAGTATGAGAAATGCGCACGGAATCAAGAGAAAATAATTTATTAGGCAATTATCAGAAAACTTTATTAAATTTACTTAAAAAGACGTCAGTTTATTTTTTTTCTAATTTAGTATTTCGAAAATATTTTCCAAGCTCATAAATCTAATTAAATTTTGACATCAATATCCACGGAAAATTCCAAAAGGAAATGGGCCACATCCAGCGCTTTCAAAGCTTCTGGATTCTTGGTAGAGGGCTTTCTCTTAGTACCCAAACTCCCCTTTTTCGTGATTCTCTTCATCTTTATTGCCATCTCTGTCCGTGGACGAGATCATGAAGACAGAACGTACCTCCCTCGACGATCGTCACTAGTCGATCAATTAGTAATTGTATACCAGAGAAAGCCTGACCAATTTCAGACGAACAAAATACCTGTGTGCGAACTGTCCAAACATGCACAATGTGTTACATTTTCTAGAAGACACTTCCGCATATAGAATTGTAGGACGTGGCGGCCTCACTTATAGAGGTGCAGGTGTAGAAAACGACTCTCTCTTATAGAGGTTTCTATTTCCTTACTTGGTTTTATGGGAGTGAAAATTAGGGGACCTGGAGATTATTTTCAGAGATTTCTCGCTTATCCAACTCACGCTGTCGATAGCGAAGTCGGCAAAGCGTTTGAATAATTTTAATACAGTGTAATATCGGAAGTCACGTGATCACACAGTGTTTGACCCAACATTTCTTTAAGATTCCTTACATAACCAAATTCGATTGTCTTTTCGATTCCTTGCATAGCCAAATTTTCTGCCACTTTATCTCGATAGATGCGATATTTTTCATTTTTTTCATTGGGTGAGTGATGATGTATGAATCTTAGTCAATCTTTATTGAATGCTTCATATAAGATTACTGTAAATCGTAATTTCAAATGTAATTTTGCTTTACTTATGTGGATTTGTCTAACTCGTAGTATTAGGGCAGAGGGTGGAAAGCAAGGGCAACCTCACCTCACTCTTCATCTTGTCTGGTAAGCCTTATTTCCTCTCCATTGCCTTTGTAGCTAAGTTGGAGGGTTTGAGATTTGAACCAGTCTCCTGGCTGAATGCCTTACAGATAGTTTTAATGAAACAGAAAGTAAAAGATGGTGGAGTAAGAGAGAAACGAGGGAGAGAAAGTAGGTCAAGAGATTGGAATCATTCGAATCATTCAAACTAACATGAAAACGGGACGAGAAACGAGAGCTAGAAGTGGAATAAAATAGAACTGCTGGTGATTTTGCCTTTTATACTTTTTTCGTATTAGCGAACGGAATGCCGAGGGAAACAAAGAGTTGCGAAAATGGGAAAGTAGAGGAATGACTGAGAACCGCCAAGAGAGCGAGAAAAGGACGAAAAAAGCGATGTCACAGGGCGTAGTGAAACAGATCGCGAGCCTGGGTTAGATAATGGGTGAGCGCGACCATCGAGGCGGAATGAGGGGGAAGGGAATATGCAAGAGGTGGATAACGGTCCGAGTTGACATTTGGGTGCCGGGGTTGGAGAGTACGATAGTGGATGTCAGGGGGAGAGAGAGAGACACTGCTAGGGCGTGCTTGGTTATTTTGAAGGTAGGGGGCGGGGCGGTTGTAATAGCCGGTAGCAGGTCGAGGTTGGGAGGTTTTTCGATATTCCGAGGCGTCATCTCATCTGGCCTGGATGAAGGGAAAGGCGGAAAAATGCTTCGGGGCGATTACCCGATTTTGAGTCCGGACCCCCTTCAGGGGACGGTTAACCTTTAGCCGTGAAAGAGCGAGGGGGGTTGGCGGGGGTTCGGAGCAGGGTAGTTGTAGAGTGAGAGAGATAGAGGTTAGTTTGTTCGCGCAGCGGGATCCAGTCCATCGCAGTCCTTTGTCTGAATGCTATGACGATACTTTCCCCGCAGCCGATACTTTGCGAAATGGACGATGTTTGATGCGCCGTTATTTGTTTTTTCGGAAAAAAAGGTTCTCGAGGTCTGCTCGTGATCGATGATTTAGCCGGGAGGTGAGCGGCTAGGATGTTTTCCTCTATTTTCGGTCGTGCCATAGGATTTTAGCCCGGATCATCGCCGAAAGAAGTTATTTCTACGTTGTTCTGGTTTTTCTGGAAATTATAGAGGAAAGTTTTGATGGATGTCAATGAATGCGATGGGAATGGTTTGGTTATCCCTAGAGGAGGATTAATCAGGAGTCATAGCACATAACGTCTTTCTGTTTAGCTCACTCGGAACGCATGGGGTTTGACGATTATCGTTTAATTTTCGGTCAATTCATACCTTAAAGTAGGTCACATTTCGGAGCATTGATATGTTTAAGGTAATCAAAGACCAGTCGTCGTTTTTACTACGTAAAAATACGCAGCAAAAGTATTCATCGCTGTGAATGTTACTCATATTCTCTTGTATAGCTGTCACTATAATTGCACCAACTTTTAATTTTTTCTCAATTTCATTCTCTTTTTTTTAATTGCTGACTCGATGTTATCCTTATGCACCGGAATTAGCAGTTAGTGACTACATTCATCAAGAGCTAACACAGTGAGTAATCGGTTAAGCTACATAATGTGTAGCAATGGAAGGAAACATAACTTCCACTGCGATCGACCTCAATACTTAACGTTTCGTTTCCTACATTGAGACCGTTTCTCTTTTGTATACACGTCAAACCTCCGTGAACTCCATATGCTGCTAAATTTTGTCTCAATTTTAAGTCAAACATTGACGGAATTCAAAAGTAGTTAAGGTAAACTCTCTGAATTGTCGCGGACAACTTAGTGTCACTCGAGGTTCGATAGACCGATTACGATCTGGTGGATGACCAGGGATAAAGAAGAGCGGTTAAGGATTACAAGGTGCTGCATTTTGTACACAACTGCTGAAGGTTAATTTGTACTCGAATAAATTTGTTTCTTCCCAGAGTTTTAAGGCTGGCTACTACTTAGAAAATGCATGAAGAAATTCTGTTTACTGAAGCATTGCACGATAACTAATACAAAATTACCAATAGTAATCATCTACTCTAAGTGCTGATACTTCATTATTACAGAACGTATCTTTGATACGAATTGCCTTAAAATGATGGTTTTCTTCAGTTAAACTTTCTTCTTTAATCTACCTTGTTTTCTAAAATGTAAATTTGATATTAAATATTTCTTCTAAATTACGAATTTTTAACGTCGTATGCGAAAGTGAAACTGTGATGGAATAACCGTTGGGGTATAGGAGAGGAGACTACGCAATTGAAAGAAATATATTTTTCTTTTTCTTCATATTTTGAAGTCTGATTATTTATGGACGTTTTTATACCCAAATTTTAGTGGGTTTTTCATCTAGTTGTCCAGTCATGCAAAACTAGATACTACATCAGATTATTTGAGTTTTTAATTTTTCGTGGATTGAGTTTTGTTATTCATTACGTACCCGTGATAAGAAAGAAGATACAGTATCGGTAAATTAGTTTTACACGACCAATTCAAAAATTATTATTATTTGTGACGGAAAAATATCTTTGTAGGTGCTACTGTGGCTTTTTATGTAAGAATGCATGTATTCAGTTTTCTTTATGATGCCGATGTCGTCATAATTGCGCCATGTTAATTACCCAGCCTCCTACTCCACAATGCAAAACAGGTCAAGTGTTTATCGAAACATCTCTAGCTTCCTTCCTCATCTAAGACTCATTTAAACTTGTGTTATGTCTGAAGCTGCTTTCATTCTACCCTAAAAATTAAAGCAGGGTATGTTGCACTTCTGTACCCGGACTTTTATTTCGAGTTCGTCTGCTTGCCTTGCGGCTGGCCTTATGCTCTTCAAAAGTTGGTGGCGTACACGAATGACTTTTTCCTTCCTTAGAGTCGTTTTTTATAGCTTTCTATTCCATAATTCATCTGTCTGGGAATAAGTTGGAGTAGACGGAAAAGAAATAGTGGCAAAGGTTAAGTTTCCGCAACTCGATTTATTGTTTATTCTACGAGTAATTTCCTTTAAATTTGAACAAGTTTCAATTTAATTCATGTACTTGCAGATTTGCTTCCTTTTCCATGAAGACCCACAATATTTAATTAGGTCGCCGATTTCTAGATTATAATTATTACAGGGCTCTTTACTTGAAGTAAAAACGAGCCTTTATTTAGAATTATTAAAAAAGAGCTATATAATAATAAGATTTGAATAAGAAGAATTTGAAACCTTGCGATGCTTGAAAATTAGATTTAATATAGAATCATGAATCGTATATTCTCTTTTTTGAAGATTATTTTTGAACTTATGATAATTGACTACCGTTACCGCGGGTATTGATTTAAAAAAATTCCAACGTTAAATTTTGCTTGGATACTGTGTCCATAATAAGGTATTTTCAAAGAAATAATTTTTTGCACAGCAATAATACATTCCAAACCATAGCTTATGAAAATCATCCGTCTAATCAATGCTAATCTTTCCGCATGACTAAAATATAGGTCAAAACTTCTATAGAAGGTCATGTTTAAATTACCATATATTTTCATTAAACAACAACATATACAAATAACATAAATGTTGCACAAGTTCGTCAATCACGTTTATTTATTCTTAAATATAACCTATCTAATCTAATCTATATCTAATTTAACCAGTGAGGAAGAAATGAGCATCTTTGGGCGTTCAAAGTTGCGCATCTTTAATTCCTTACTTTTCATAGTACTTATTTATTTATTTATTAGACAAAACCGCCGCAGTTAGACGTTTCGTCAGCTAGCGACGTTTAATTACAGTGCATTATACAACTATTACACACAATATTACCTAGTTCTGCATATACAAATACAGAAAATTGGTATCTATCTGCCCGTTCATTAACTACAATTGTTTAAAAACTACTGTAATCACAATTTCAGCTTTTATTATACTTTTACATTACAACCACTACAAACATTACTTATTCTCCACTACAACCACTACAAACATTACACATATACATAAACTGGAAATTACCCCTAAACAGCATTAAAGCAACTTGTCGATAACACTAAACACGTAAGATTTTTCAGGGTTCCTGATAGGCCTTCACGGCTACCGTAGCGACCACGGTGCCCACGAAGTCCCCACCGTACATCACCCTACCAGGCGATCCTCTACTTGTCCCACGAACATAATCCCCTACTCGTCTCACTATAAAAGATGTATTTAAAGCAACCAGCATATCCTCCCTTCTTTCCTTTTCTTAGCACTCTATCTTTCATACCCGTCCTCCCCTACGACTTTCCCGATGTCTGCGTCCACAAATATCCCAAATCTTTATTTTCCTCTCTTCTTTGCCTGAAGACGATCGGCGGAGCTTTTATTCTACAAGGAATCGAAAGGAATGTGGATCACCTGTGATTTTCCTTACCTTCCTTTTTCTCCCTTTTCCTCCTATCGGAGTCCTCGATGTAGCATCGGGAGGGCGAAGTGAACAGCAATCGGTGATCGGAATGTGATGTTTGTTCTGAAAAAGGGACGATGGGAATCATAGGGGGCGTGCTGCCGCCTCTTCCCTCTTACCGAAGCCCTCCTGAGGGGCAAACCCATTCTTCCTATTTCCAGCTTATGTATCCTCCGGTCCTAAATCCACATCATGGGATAGACCTTCCCTAAGAGTTGAGCAAACCTCAAGTTCACTTTCCTCTGCAAGTTTAATTAAACTTCGTCTCGTTAATGCTAAGGACTATCAAACTTCTCTTCTCATTCTGCTAAAGGGAAAGGAAGGAGAAGAGACAAGGAGAGAGACTATGAGAAAGAGCAAAGGTTTATGATTTCTGGAAGCGTTGACACTTCCCAGGTGCGTTGCCTTTATCAACAGAGAATCGATTGTTATCTTTCGTCTGATCTTTCTCGAAGCTTCATTTCCGGATGATAGCACTGGAATGAAATTTAAACGTGAAATGGAGCTATCAATATTTGTATTGAATTGGTCAGGAAACTGTTTGGTCCTGCTGCGTAAACGATTTAAGTTTTCCTCTTTTTATAACAAAATCGTTCCTTCGAAAGAGGTCATAAAAACCTATAATTAGATGAAATAATTTACACCGATGCTCGATTTAACTAAAAATTATAATAAAAATATATTATAACTAAAAATATACACACGCCATAATAGTCTTATGTGAGATTTTAAAACGAGCAACTTACATACTTAAATCAATAAGGATATTTAGTTTTAGAGTTTTATTTCCGTAGTTCACGTTCTCAGAATTTTCCTCTTATATTTTTTTCATGAAATACTTTCTTCTTCTACTCAATCAAAAGAACATTTTTTGCTATTCATAAATATTCGAGAATATTCTCCCTTGATTGATATCTCATATTAATTAAGTTCGAATTCAATTGCTGCCTTACAATTTATTTCCACTTTTACAATACTTACCGAGAAAATAAATGGTTGGTCCATGACCTATTCGTCTACATCTGCTTCCTCACATCTCTTCTCATCTATCTCTCATTTTCATTAATGATTTTTGAGTGATGCCGTATCGCTCTGACGTTTTTGTACTAGTTTAACAACGGCTGAATCTTTCGTTATTTGCTCAGCTGAGAGAGATGATTTCTATTTTATCATTCGCCTTTCTTTGGGACTTTACATTGACATACTGAAGACAAAAAATATTTTATTTTAAATCATAATAATCCTTCTCTTTAGATTATAGCATATATCATAATAGGGGTCTTATTTATTTCCAATTTCGTTATCATCGTAGTTAATAAAATGTGCCTTGCAGAAATTCCTTGTGTACCAGCGAGGCTTAAAACGGTGTATTCCTGGTCTCAGAGGATCGATTTTTATGTTCTGTGGAGCTGAATGTAAAAGCTGTCATTCTTAATGCAATATTTCACTTCTCGTTATATCTTTCCCGTATTTTATGGAAATTTAGGCTGATATGATAATTTGGAAACGTATCTCAATCATAATGAGATTTTTTTGCGAAAAATCACGCACTTTTATCCCAGTTATGGTAGAGTAGAAGCGGTTCTATTTCAAACTACAAACCAAAAAAATGTACATGTAGCGAATGCAAATTGATGAATAAATAAGAACAAGGCAAACAAATTTCTTATCACGAATGTCAAAAGAATCTACTTTTCTAGAGCCTATTTACATAAATACCTTTTTAACCACTTCAAATGTATTTGCCTGCAAGGGAGAGCTAATCTTTATGCATTGATGTCTCGTTTAGAATATCTTGAAACTTCTTTCGTCCATTGTTGGCAGTTCTCTTTATTCTCCCTCTTGTTTTTTCCCCTGACCAAATCAGGCTTGCGTGTTATCGAATATTTATCTATTAACTATTTATCATTTTACTTACATTTTAAATGTAACAAAATAACACACACTCTTGTCAGAACTGTGTGATGTCGATACTGCTTATGTGAGTACTATGTATCTAGGTGAAAATTAATATCAATACATAGCAAGTCTGTCTGTGCATAACATTTCCTCCGCTTAAAAATTATTTCTTTGAAGTATAAGTAACGTTACTGCAAGTTGGCTGTCAAAACAGAGAACTTTATTTACGCTTTTTTGAATGCAATGGTTTAGTAGCAATGATGTTCTCTTTTTCACTGAAAACATGATTAAAACTATTAAGGGGTAAGGTAAGGCGAAGAAGCTCAAATTAGTGAAACACAAGAGAGGAAGAAATTTAAAGAAAACCAAAGAATAACGAAAATTTTAGGATGGATTTCATTATCTTAAGTACAATTTCCGTTAGTGGCTTCCAAATTAACACTTTTTAGTGATTCTTTTAATATCTTTTCAACTACTTCATTTAAATCAATTTTAATCGATGGACATCAAATGTGGCTACTCCTCTACTTACAAACATTCTCTTTTATATTTAAAGAGTATATAGGTTTACACGATTTCTTTGAAACAGGATCAAGTATTTTATTCAACGATACGCCACGCTTTAAATGCCATTAAATTTACTTCTACTGTTTTCTGGATTTCTGAAACAGATTGAAGACACTACGAGATATTTTGTTTTACCTGAATGTACATTGGGTTGCGTCAACTCAGTTAATTATGTACATATAATTAATGCTGGAATGAGCCCATGGCAAAGGAAGTTGATAATGAGTATATTAATTCCATCAGTGGGATGGAAATGAGAAATATGGAAGAAAGCCCTTTTTTCACTGCAATTATCATGATTATGCAGCAGTTAAATATCAGTTTCAGAGTGTAGGGGAAAGAGTGTACTGGTTTAAAAAACCGCGAATTTACTCCTAAAGGCAACCGGTGTACAGATATAAAGTCACTTTGGTATAAATTCACTCTCAGTTACTAAGGTTTTCCAGACTCACGCAAAAGGCTCATAAACCGGTGACCAACGCCATTAATATGTATGTATAAAATGAAGGACGAACATTTGGCAGTAGGAGGACGAATAACTAATATACGCTACTTAAGTTGACCTTTAAGATTCTCTTTCCCCTCTGCAGATTTGCCATAGGCAATTGATTTATGTTTGTTATTGGGATGGGAATTTTGGGGGAACCGCAAAGTAGAATAAATAGAGCTGCAATTACTTGACGTTCAAATCTTTTCGAAACAGAAGTTCACATTTGAGAACTTATATTTTGCCCTCTTAGATTAGAAGGATGACAGTGGGTCCTGTTATGTCGACGGTCTTGGGATCGATTCCCGTTTGGATTCCTCTGCCAGCGGCATCCGGCATTTGTCCGAGAAAATATTTGGTCATAAGTGATGAACGATAAAAAAAAGAGAATCGTTGCTTTTAATCGTCAGTCATCATAATCGCCAACGAAAGGAAAACTCGCATGAGAAAAAAATCAATGTAATGTAGTTATTAGTGGCCTAAATATATCAAAACAATACTCAGTAATAATGTTGTTTAAACTTCTCAAAAGAAGGTCGCGTTTCATTCTAATTTGGTGGTTTCAATTTCAGACTGCAAGATCATGAGCACTTCATCAACACTGCGTTGTATTCCAATTATCTCCATAAACATCAAGCGAAATGAACATACTTTCCTTACCTTGTATTCGATACAAAATATCTGCTCCATTCGCTCCAATTTCATTTTCTACGAGCCTCTACTGAGCCTTTTCCCTTATAAGTGAATTTCGTTCCATTTGGATGGCGGGAGAGAATTTCCGGCCGTTCTTCTGAATAATTGCATCGAAAACAATTAAGCGACTGCAACTGTTGTTTTTTTGCTCGGAGACCGCCGTCATGTAAGGGGACGCCGGAGTACTTCGTTAACCAAGCAAACGTTTCGTATTTTCCAAGAACTGCTATTCTACGCTATAAATAGTATTCCATGCTATAGTAAAGAATGTATTTTACAAAAAAATGTTTCGCGGTTGGAAAATGGTTTATTTAAATTTCTATTTAAGACGTTCTATACGGTTTCGATTTGAAAAGCTTTTACATTTTCTCAGTCCAAGAAGGAAGTTTCATAACGATTTTTGTCTCGGATTCATTAAAAGTAGCGAATAAATTAAATCACTTTTGTTAATTAATCGGATATTTTCCCATGAAAAAATTACCAAAATGTTCAAGAAAATTACAAAATCAAGGAGTTATTTAAAATATTTTCGTAAGAAGTTTATTAGAATTTTTCTCCTTAAAGTAATCTTTGGAGCGTAATTCGTTTGGTTAAGTGTCCTACAATTTTTTTCCAGTCACAGAATGTACTAGATAGACGAAAATATTTCGAAAAGCTATGAATAGCGTTAATTAAGTAGCTCTGAATATACGATAGAATGCACTTTAAACTCTTCATTTATTACATATAGTATAACTATTTTTCGTTATTATTTTTGCAAGTAGAATAGTTATTCAATCTTTTTCGAATATATG
Organism: Ladona fulva; assembly: GCA_000376725.2. NCBI lineage: Eukaryota > Metazoa > Arthropoda > Insecta > Odonata > Libellulidae > Ladona > Ladona fulva. The sequence continues at coordinate 657,567 of KZ308311.1, forward strand.
TAGACTTAAACTTGTTACAAACAGCTACTCTCTGGTTGTACTTTGAGGCTGACTCCTCACGAGTCTACAAATGACATGGCTTTAATTATAGAAGTTGCCACCATGACGTACTTAGTATTTCAGGAGGTGCCTTTTCCTTTCACCCTTAAATTATCGGGTTTACAGTAGATTCATAGTATTGTAGTTAAAATTAAACGTTTGTGGGCGGAAAATAATGGAAAAAATAAAAGCTTGACCAATCAACAGCGAAATAAATCAATGATATCTGAATTAATAGATAATATCCTTCAAAGAATTGCTTCATTAATCGAACAAAAACACTTAAAGTTTATATATACCCTTCGTCGTGATCTTATCAATACTAGATAGTCGCCATATAAATTGATAGTAAGTTATCTTCCGATAGAAACGAGTGAATAACTGAAATAACAATACATTTATGATGCGCCGCAATAAAAATAACAGCATGGTCCAGCTATTGATGTCATCATCACTATCTTTCGATAGCCTTGATGGGTAATTTATCGTAGTTATCAGTTCATTCAGGTGACGAAAACAGCTGTTTTGACCACCGATGAATAGGAATACTTTCCTTTCGTTGTAACTTATAAGAACTCTCGAGTGATATTTAAAGAGGTCCCTTGGCATAAAATGTATGAAAGAGACAAAAAACCAGCCCTAAAGTGTATAGATGTTAATTTATTATAGGGACATTTGAAATCACAGTGGAATTTCTGTGCTCCAGAAATAATTCATATGGAATTAATATGAAAGGGCTGAAAATTGGATCACGGCTGTAAATAAATAAGAGGATTAAAAACAATCCGTCAGCCGTATCTCAGCAGATCGAACTTGCGTTTAGCGTTTTGTGTTTTTGAACCTCTAAAACCTCTAATTTTGATAGAATGAAACGATTTTCTTATTGAACTTTATTTTGTAATAATTACGGGATGTGATAATATATAAAACATAATATTCGAGAAAAACCATTCGCTATGAACCTATGCGAAAGTTATTCCAAATGGCGATTTAGTTAATTCCAAACAGAATATGGGCAAATAATGGGACTGGAGCGGCGTTAGCTTCCTCATCCACTTTATCGCATTTAAGGGAAAATCAGCCTCACTGCATGCATGCTTCCGCTTCCCTTCGGAAAGACAAAGAGAGAAAAAGAAACCGATGGAAACAAAACGATGCGAGGGTCTCTTGATTCTGTTTACGATTTCATTTCTTTTCCCTTTAGCCATCTATCCCTCGCAGAGATCTTTAATCGGCGAGAAAAGCGCCAGTGCAAAAACAAAAGCGAGGCGAAAATAAACAGGAGTCGACCGTCGGGAGCTGTGGAGGATAGAGGTTCTTTAAACACGCGCGTCCCTCGAGTAGCAGAAAGCTCATTCGCCGCGCTTCCTCCTCTGCCTTTAATACACTGTTTTATCCGCACGTCCGTGTAACTGGGTCACAACCCGCGTTCCCTCTTTCTCTCCCCTCTCGGAAAAAAGCGGTGCCGATGGTCTCATGTGTTGGAGCGAAGGGAGAAAAAGAGAGATGGAAGAGGAGAGGATTGTATGAAGAGGGGGCTTAAGGAGGGAACGAGACGGTGATGGGAACCCATCACAAGGGGAACGTAGTGGGTGTTGAAGGGAGATGAGGGAGGAGGCCGTGAGGAGAGGACGGGTAAAGAGGATGCGCAGCGAATAGTGACAAGGATGGATTACGAGAGATGAGTTAGAGCGCGTGGGAAGGGTGTATGGATCGGGACTCCGGAGCGAAAGTTAGAGCGGCGTACCGAAACGAAAGGAAAGATCAGTTCTCCGAAAGAGGGAGGGGAGGATAAAGATAAAGGATGGAGAAGATTCGAGTTTTTTCCTTATTTAGGCTCTGCGGGAGGGGAGCCTTTTGATGCTTAGTCGGTTTGAGATGAGGGTTCGTTTGCGGTCGAAAAGTGAGAAGATAAAGGGATGGTTGCGTGAGTACCGCAGGGATAAAGGACTTGCAGTTGTTGTCGAAGATGAGGAAAGTTGTTTCGGGCACTGGTTTAACGGGAGGTATCTGCGGGTTGCGGGTCATTAAGGAGATAGGGGTGGCGCCGTGCGGGTGATCATACGTACTGGGTAAAGCTTGTCGTGCGTGCTGCGGTATGTCCGGGGGCTGTATCGTCGTTTTGGGGAAAACGTCAAGGGAAATTGGCGAGAGTTGAGGCGATGAGTTGGGGTGGGAGAGATGAATTGTCGACGAGGGATAGAGCACTAAGGTTCAGAATGTGTGGAGTTAAGACGGTGCGGGGGAGTAAGAGAGGTGGATAAAGGAAGTGGATGAAGTTGGAAAGAGATTGGAAAAATGTGATGGTGCGGGTAAAGGAAAAAAGCTTTCGGTAGCGGGATACATTAACCGAAAAGCCGCAGACGTTGCTCCTGGGAATTAAGATGCTATCCTCTTTTTTATTCCGCTGTATGGGAAAAAGGGAAGCCCTGTAGAAAGAACCCTCGAGAGTTGGCGCGCTAATAAAAAAATTGGAAAGAGCTCGTCGTGGGGATTTAACGTTGCTGGATGGATCCTCCCGTTGGTCTCGTGTAATTTTGTTTTTTCCCCCCCTCGTATTGTGTATTTTCATTGGCGGCTTTAATGCTTTTATTCGTGTGAAGATTAACTGGAAGAATTTCGTCGTTGTGTGAGGATCGGTAGTTTTATGGACTCATCTCGCGGCATCTATGTTTATGTTACCCATTGCAGGAAAATTGGAAATTTTACGTTACCAAATGTAGAATTTTGTGCGAAATAATTGGCATTCATGTTTAAAAAACGAATAAAATTCTTGTTTTTCTCACGTAGCGAATGAACGATTTTAATGAAGTTATCAAATCTAATTTAGTAAGAGAAATAAGTTAGAAATTTGGCAGAAATCAACATTATTCGCGAAGGAAAGTAATTAGTATTGGTTTTATATGAGAAATAATTTAATTTGTTTTCATGAGAATAACGGGATGTTTTAAATCTTGAAGTCCAAATTATAATGATTTTCTTAAATACCGCGTGCAAAATTCATTCATCATCCTTCGCTATTCTGCCAAGTAATGCAGCACGTGGTTATTAGCACTCTCATGAAGTTCTTAGCAGTCGTTCCTACGGTAAGAACTGACACGGTTTTCGAAAGGCCCGATCATGCAAAACTCAACTTGCATTATTCGTTCACGACATTTTGAAGTCTACTTCGAGTTAAAAGCAAGAGGACGCTGTTTTCCTTGATTTCAAGAAAACTTTCGACAGTCCTTCACTGCAAATTAATTTTAAAATTAGCAGTTGTTTACGGAAGTAATTGACTGGGTCAAGGATTTTCTTTACGAAGGAAACAACAAGTAGTACTTGATGACGTTAGCTCAAACAAAGTCGAAGTAACCTCAGGCGTGCCTCAAGGCAGCGTAATCGGACTTCTTCTCTTTCAGATATATATCAATGACCTGAGCAACGAGATTGATAGCAATGTCAGGATCAGGACATTAGTGGACGACTCTGTTATATATAGAGAAATATCGCTAGAAGAATATCGCGTTTAACTGTCAAAAGATTTCCCTCATATTCAGGTGGTGCAAAAAACGGCTGCTAAATCTTAATGTAAGTAATTGGTCCGTAGTTAATTTCTTTGTGAAGAGGCAATTACGGAAGATTTACCCGTAAAAAAGTGGAATAAATAAAAATGTAGGCAAATCAGTTGAACATCTTATAATGGCTATTACAAATTACTTAAACTGGAGCTCACATAACCGAAAAATCTGCGGTAAAGCTACATAAAAGCTCGGTTTTACAAAGCGCATTGTAGATAGATGCGATGAAAAGGTTAGTGAGCGATTTTACTCACATCGATCAGGATCCATATGAAATATGCGGCGAGTATATGGGATCCAGCTGATGAAGCGTGTACCCGCGAACTCAAGAAAGTATACGAGTATGTAACGATTATGCCCTCAGACTCAAGATAGGAACCCCCGAAAGACAGGACGTTAAAAGGAAGGCTACGATTGCTTGACAAGTTTAGAGAAAGCACAGTGCAGAAGATGGAATCGATGTTCTGTGACCCCTACTTTGGCTGATCTAACGGCAAGCGTAAAATAAGAGAAATAGATGCGAGGACAAGTCGTTTTAGGGTCTCATTCTTTCCGCGAATAATACGCGATGGTGACTCGGACGTTCGGTGTTTTAACTCCCTGCTATATTGATTGATGTATATGTAGATCCGAAAATTTGGCGTTTAAAATCAACGAATGGAGATGAAGCGGATTTTATTACAGAAATAAACACGATAAGTGGTTAAAGTATTTGTGGTAATAGGTAAGATTAAAACTTTCGAGAGTAAGGAAAAAGGTCAACGTTTATTGAATACTTCTTCCCATTTAACTGATTATATATACTCAGTTGCGGCAGTATTTTACGTACGTGAGCTATATTTTCGATTAAATTTACAGCAAAGCATTGGAGAGAAATAAAAACTTTTGCGATACTTTTATCTAAAGCTGTTTACTGCTAATTATTGCGTTCTTTTGTCTTTCTCCCTTTATAATTAGTGGATTTTTGTAGAATATTCCGTTATTTTGAATATCTGCTGAAATGTTCAATGTATTACAGGGCAGTTGAATCGAAATATAATAAATGTAAAAGATGTAGTATAAATTTAGTTTTATGCTTAACTACATTGTATATAAAGGCATGCTATTGAACAATTAAGATTGGAAACATGTACATACACTATGAGATGTGCCTGAGTAATATGAAAAGGAACCTTGCCTCGTATACTTAGGTATATTACATGTATAGTAGGATTGCATTGCATAGCGGTTTTCATGCCTGGAATGTTCATTATGAAAGGAGAATAATTTTATAGAGAGTATTAAGCTTAGTGATTTGCTGCTGCATAAAAAATTACATTTCTTATCCGGAGAAAATCTATTTTGAGATGAAGTAATTTAACCTGTTTTTGATTCGTAAAAGTCAGAATTTTCGGTATTCAGTCATTGGTGCATTTTCCGATCCCTAAAGAAATCACAGGTAATATTTAATGAAGGGTTATTTATTTTAAAGAAAATTTTTTGCCTACCTTTATCTGAGGCATTGAAGCAAATCGCACTTATTTACTGATAAATTTATTGTAGCTATCTATTAAGAAATATTTCAGTTATTAGTTGGATGCATAAATTTATCATATATCTTCCTTGATTTACTATCAGCATTTCACTATGCTTACAGTCTTTGTACTTTAATTTTGTAGGAATGCCTGCCTATAATTAAGTAAATATTTCTTACGTAAAGCGTATTTTAAAGTAATTGTCAATAAGCTGTACTTAATTCAACAAGCATGGAAATTTAATCATATTCACTCATGCATTCACTCATTAAATGACAAATATAAATATGCATGTAATTATTATCCCATTCATATATTTCATAATATCCCAAAACGAAATAATTAATACAAAATTTAAAATATTAATATGTTTTGGAAAACTATTATCGGTAATTAAACTAGTATTTTTAATATTTTGAAAAAGATTTATTTAATGTGAAATTGTAATTGAAATTATAACAAATGTATCAGAATGAGTTATTTTTAAATCTGTCCTGTAATCACATTTAAAGATAATTCGTAATTTACTCGTACTAAGCGGATGTCTTAAATATTTCCCAATTCCAGCAGCTCCATACAAATAGTAAGCGGTTAGCAGTATCAAATATATAGTTAAGCACATTTTTGTAGTAATGTACATTTAGGTCTTCGCCACAGTCATCGCTCCGAAATCATATTCCTCAATCAAAATGGTTTCTTCGCCTAAAGTTTTACGAAGAAAATTTTCGATCTCGATTAATTTTCATTTTATTTTAGAATAAGCACTTCATTCTTTTGGTTTGGATTATGTAGTTTCCTACCCTCCGACTCCTCCTTCGCATCTCTTCGTCCATCCATCAAGGGTTTTGGTATATTTATAATTTACTTTTAAGAAGTTAGTGATATGATTTATTTTTTTAACAGCTCGTAGATTCCCTTTATGCCATAAAATCCATTTATTTCCTCGAATGTTCCACCTCCTAAAGCAGGCATGTCAAACTCTTGAGTAAGAGCGGGATGTTTGCTATCTGGGTCTAGAGCCTGAGGGCAATAAAAGTCTTTAAAGACTCTAATACGTCTCTCGCTCATCGTAATGGTGAGAGTAGTCTGTCATGCTGTGAAAATGATTTTCTACTCCTAAGAAAAAAAATTGTGTTATCTTCAAGTTTCTGAAACTTAAAATCTATTATTTAAGGTACACATTTTAGATCTTAAATTAAAGAGCCGATTATTTTGGGATTCATTTAATACATTTTTCCACAGTCACTTAACAATTACAAAATTAAATTTTATATAAACAAAATGAGCCATTATATCATTTAATGTATATATTTAGTAGTCTACTAGGTATTTTTGAATAGCCCACGAGAATTTTTCTGTTATTTGCTCGGCACAAATACTTGTATCACGTTTGTTCTCACATAGAATTAGTATAAGTTGTGTCGTTCAACATAGGGTATTCTTCAGCTTTAAAGTTTATGATTAGGAAGATTCTTTTCCTTGCCTGGAAGGTGGAGATATATCACGAGTAAATCAATGCAAAATTTAAAAAGTCTCGTTATTTAAAAATATTGACGACTTTTTTAATATTTTAGGGGTTTTAAGTATTGTGGTACCAATATATAAAAAGTTCTTCTAAAGTACTTTCAATTCGAATGGGTAAAACAACAAATACTCCCCTAGGAGGTTAAGATGATGGAAGGTTATTGGAATAGAACCTAGCGTTTGATATGCCTGCTTAAAGTCACCTATAGAAATTTACATAAAAATTCATACCAAGAGGTTATAATTTAGGAAACATTCATTTTCGTATCATTCCAATTCACAAATCATTAACATACAAAGTTGTTATTCTGTCGCACGTAACTTCCTTGAGTCTCCTCTTTCATGTATATATCGATTTTACATTTCCAACATTATGGCTACCTCACCATTCCCGTCGCTACAACACGTGACGCGTTCCACTCTAAGAGAGCCTACTTTTTGTTGAAAATTCGTCCTCTCTACTTAGGGCTTTCGCATATTGAATGCCTCCAACCTCTTTTATTGTCTCTCCATTCGACTAAACAAAGGGCGTAGGTGGCTCGGGGGCCGCCGACTGTGGCAACGTGGTTCATCGGGTCACGTCGCTGACAGCTGCGGCTCTGGTCCGGCGACGGTCACTTGGATCCCGTACTGCCCTCATCGCGTTCGTTGTGGCGGAGGAGTGGTCGCAGGAAGCGGGTGCAGTGGCGAAGGAGGAGGTGTGGGAGATGCCGAGATGCAGTCGATGGAGATGAGTGCCAAGGCGGAATGCCTTAAGGTGCGGTGAGCTATGAGATACGTGCCGAATAAGTCACGTGACTCCGTCTTCGTCGCTCAGAATTTAAGGAAAAATTTCGCGTTTTTTTTGGGGGAAAAAAAGCGCAAGAAAGATCCCTCGCGAGCTGAGAGCGGGAATTTTCATTTCGTACACGCACCCGGCCCATTTGTAACGCGGCTCCTCTTCTTTTTTATCCCTCTCTTTTCCCCTGGCTCTCATAAGCGCTACCCGCATTAAAATTTATTGCGCGTCGTAAAATAGTAAATAAAAGTAAAACGCGTCTTTTCCACGGTGACGTTTCGTTCCACGAAACGACACCAATTTCCCCAAGCTCCTGTCCTTAATTATGGGAGTGTTTGACGCGGAAAAAAATCCACCAAATGGAATTCGCTGCCGTAATCGCGCTCGTGTTCTTTTGTTGATGTGTGAGGTGTCTTTTCTACTGGAAGCAATTTGTTAGATTCGTTCCTTTTTATGTCTTAACCGTAGCTACTTTGTGTAATATTTCGTGCTCTTTGTCAAAGTTTTGCCGATTTAAAATCTGCTAGAGTTTAGGAATATTTCATTTTAATGCTTCATTTAAATGTAATGGATTTCATGCACCTGCTAAGTTTTCTTTTTGTTAAAGTGGATGAAATATTCGGAGTCTTTAGCATATTACGAAAACTATATTTTCTGTTCGAGATGCAAATGCTTCGTTTCATAACTTCACGCAATACAGTTCTGAAATGAATGATTCTATCCTTTGGAAACTTAATTGTAAGAGTTAATGATATAAAATAATGATATTAACATTTTCGTTGCATCATCGATTTAGAACATCGGAAGTAATTAGTACGATTATATTATCTTTTTGCTACAATGTTTCATTCTAAGATGAAAATTATTTTAAGTAACTGAACTTTTAGGCTCGATCTACATAAATACTACCCTGTAAGCTGCCTTTTGGCATGTGACAGGGGGTAATTGTAGTTATGTGCTGTTTGAGTGTTCTTTAATGAGTATGTTGAAATTCAATTCACTATTGCAGCGAATTACATAGGATATATTTCCATTGCTAATCTCTTTAGATAAATCTGAGTATCACTGACAGTTTGTACCTAAAAATTATATCAGTGAATATTTCTTTTGTACATATACAGAAAAAAGGTAAAACCGATGGAATGTAAGGCTTTTAAGTGTTTTGCGAACTTTATCAATCAATAAAAAAATCAATATCTCTTGTTATCGATCTTTATAATATTCACTGTTTTTATTTGAATTTTATGATGATATATTTGCGCTCTTGTTACTAGCCAAATTTAATTTCACATTGCATTACTTAACTTATTAGTTTTGCTCCTATTCAGACAATTCAATTTCTTCATTTGAGTCTATTAACGATTTATTTGCAAGTTAAACTAAAGATTAGGGTAATTTTCAAAGATTAAATTATTATCTAATAGCTCAGATTTTTATTCTCGTCCTATACTTCTTAGTTTACGTAATGACATTAATATCTCGTAAGAATGAGTGTGCATTGATTTGGAATGCCTTACTTTATAAATATCGCAAATCTGCGATTTCTTTTATCAGTTAACTTGGGAAAAATAACACACAAATAAGGTAATACTGTTAAACAAAACAAGAAGATAAAATAGGTAGCTAAACACGGATACAGTCATCACAGCGGAATCTTTCTATTTTTCCAGTACGCTTTTGACATCTTATAAATTTCTGAGTTTTCTTTTTGAGAATACAGACGGATATGTTATTACCTTTCTCTTTCTCCAACATTCTTTCCTCCAAAAAGTGGTCTCCCTCTTCTCCAGCATAATATTTCTTATCCGAAAAACCCTTTCATAACCAACAAGGCACGAGTTACTTTCCCCTTCTATTCCATAAGTCGCCCTTTCCAAACTTTATAAAGTCTTACACGGTCTAAAATGACCTTGACGCATTCTTATCCTTTTCCCGACTCCTAAATCTTTTGGGGAAAAGGACCGTCTTTTAAATTCTTCTACCTCTTCCTTCTCCTCGCCCAAAAATGCTTTATATGGAATTGAGGAAATCCCTTTTCCCTTCCCCGTCTCTTTTTGCAGCTCCTTCGAGAGCTGAATCGGGCCATTTCGAGTCACCGCAACCTCGCACTCTGCCTGGGAGGGAGCGGGGACTGCGAACAACTCCGGGATGAGCTGAAGAGGGCAAGGAGGAAAGCTCAGGAGATGCTGAAGCAGACCAAAGCGAAGCTGTCTCCTTACTTACAGGAGTGAGTAAGATTAGAGTTCAGAGAAAGGGAAAAAAAAGAAAGGATCTTGATGTTTCTTTCATCACGCTTTCTCCTTCGCATATCCCTTTGTAGTTGTGCCCCGCGACTCCATCCCGTACTATTCCTTGGTTCGCTAAATTTTTTGTTTCAATTCTCATCCAAGATGACCCGTCGTCTAAAAGCGAGCGATCTAATCCCATGCCATGCATGGATTAGATCTGGATGGATGCTAATCCTTTGATAATTCAGGCTTTAGTTTGGAAAATACAAACTTTTATATTGTAAATTTAAATTTATATAAAAAATATAAATTTACGAAAATATTTATGTATTTGCTGGTACTTGAAATTATTTAGAGGAATTAGTAGGTAACTCGAGTGACATTGGAGAACAATTCTTTGTTTGCCAAGCTTTTCCTCGAAACAAGTTTGGCTCGTTCTAAAAATTTAAACTCAGAAAATAGACCTTGAGGCACAGCATAATAATGTATACTTTAAAAGGACTAATGTTCGATTTAGAACCCGGTATTATATTAGTTTGTTCGATCTAAAGTGAAGATGATAGTTTATCTCCATGAAAATCCATCATATATATATAT
>KZ308311.1:675485-693966 GCA_000376725.2 Ladona fulva
TTTGGAAAAATCGTATATATATTTACCTCTAAGATGGTCTGTCTGTTCTGTTTGATTTATGGTTCCTCGTTAGGTTTTGTTTAAGTGAAAGAAATGAGAAACAAATTTATCTACATCCATTTCTATATCATCTGACATTGCTTCAATACACGCACCTCAAGTTGGTATATTCTGTTCGGTTTTCAGTTCCTTGTTAGCTTTTGTATAAATATAAGAAGAATAAGCGTGGGAACCATCATATCGGTGGAAACTATATATAGTCAATATCGGTGGAAACTGTATATAGTCACGAACATGAATGGTTTCAACTTAGAAGAATAAAATAGCCATTGCACAATTCTCATCGGTAAATTCAAAGATAGTGCGAAGCTGGAATAAAAAATAAGTTAGTTCTTAGGGACATCGTTAAAAGAAGGCTTAGGTAAAAATGTAGAATGCATAGGTAAAATGTAAAAATGTAGGAGAATCTTTGGGAAAGAATTGATTTTGATCTATTTATTAAATAGCGCAGCAGGTAGTATGGAACGATCGATGCATTCACAAATTATGATTAACGCATAAATATAGCATGTCTGATTACTCAAAAGCTCAAATTTAAGTTATATATGTCCTACAATCTGTTACAACCAACTAATATGTCACCCTTACTATATTATTGACATACATATTATTTTCACGATAGGAATGTATACCAAAAGCTTAATTTTGCAGATACGCAGATAATACATCTTCGTTGCACAATAATTACAGATTGTTGCAGTGTAACACGATTTCGAGTAGGTACTTATTACGTGTAAATGACATGGAAAGAGACCCAATTTGTTTACCGTTCTTCAACCATGTATTGGGAATAAACTCGGGGAAAACTATTCGCTTACAATATAACAATTTAGAAATATAGTAGTTAAACATTGAAAGCAAGTATTAAAAGCCGACATTAAAACTTTAAATGTTACTCGAGCTCTTGTATTTAATATTAGCTATAACATTCGACGTCAATACTAGAATTAAAATTTACTCTTAAGATTTGTTCAAATACCTACATACCGATAGTGACTCCTGATCGTTGCAATTTTGATGTTGTGTATGTTGTAACAAATGGCAAAATATGGTATGGTGTATTGAGGAAATTGGTGTGCAGAATTTGAAGATTGCTAAATTGTGTCTTGTGAAAGGAAAACATCCGTAAAATTTTCCCGATTCCAAATTTATTATCTGATGATTACCTGATGGGAAATAAAATAAAGAAAACATCTTTAGCATGCTATTTTGTTAAAAATAAGCCTGTATGTCGTACGCATATTTTTTAAACATCCGCTGAAATCGAATCACGTCCAATATTTTTACGCTTTGCGATATCTTGTTCTTGAGTTTTAGGTGTAACTACCCACACATACCCACCCATACACCAAATTACATACCTACACTCCCTACCTTGCATTACTTGCTTTTACCTGCTTTCAGATTATCGAGAGTGGGCGGTGGAACGTAAGAACAATCGGGATATTATAGAGAGAAAGGTGTGGGTATTATCGCTGTGTGGGAAGGGATATTCATCCCTAAATATTAGTGAGAAATACGTGACTTTCGCTGTTCGCGGCTTGTCTTTACGCCTTTGACCTCTGATTCGGGAGGCTGACGAAAAGGACTAATTCGGAAACAATACATTCCGATGAACTAAGTAAGGGAGAAAATGATCAAACGATAGTACGAGGAGGAATATAATGGGCGATAGATTTTGGGGCGAAAAAGGTATGTAAAAGACGTGAGAAGTAATGGGGTTGAAAAGAAAAGCGGCAGCGAAAGAGAGCAAAGTTGGATTTATCGCGAGAATGGGAATTCCGAAGGCGTGTACGTGATTGGGCGATTTTCCTTTATGAAAAGCCATTAGCAGGGGACATCCTATTGGATTATGAAAGACCAATCGATGAGCCCCTTTCTCTCGCGCTCCCTCTTTTCTCCGGATTCTCTTTGGCTCTTTATTCGCCTCGAAATAGTCCATTCCACTCATTTCTCTCTCATTTTCTCTCTCTGCAAGTAAAGGAACTTTTGCGAAGGAATTTGGGAAGACCGTTTACTGCCCTTGTTCTATTATTATGGCCTCCGTTCTCTTCTTCCATTCTTTATGCTCATGCGTTTTATTTTCCCCATTTTTAGTTTTGAATTTTATCGCATCTTCTCCCTTTATCATAGCTTCCTTTTCATCAACCTATTTTGTTCTATATCTAACAATCTATTTTATTCAGTCTTCAAATCTTGTTATAAATGCAGATATATCGTCTAAATTCTCTTCTTTGAACATTGTCGCTTCATTTCAAATTCTGTTTATTTCTCTTCTCGTCTATTCTTTATTTTATTTCGTTTTCTTTTATTTAATTCATTATCTTTATTCATGTTTTAACCATCCGTCGGCTCCAACCGTTCCTCATCAGTTAAAGTTTTCCTTCTTATTCGTTTACTCGTATGTACCATGAACTTCGTTTTTCTTGCTCAAATTTCCAATTTTCTTCTACAACCGTCTTTCTTCCCTCTATAGTCTTTTGTATTTGTTATCTACTTTTCTGTCCAGTTATTTTCTTTTGTATTTTATTTTCAAAAGTTCTTTCTTCTTTTACCATCGTCTCTCTATTTATACTGATTATATTATTTTTATTTATGCTACGAGCGTCTTATATTTATATTCAAATTCTCTATAGACGCATTGGTTTTCCTCGTTTCTTCCATGAATTTACTAATTTTAGTGTGCGCTCTTCTTTCCCTCCTAAGGCAATGAGATATCTCTTCCTTCGTTCTTTCACATTTCTCTTTTTTCATTTCCGGGTCTATTCACCCGTCTTTTTATTTTTCTTAACATAATTCACGATGCGCTCCTTTCATTGAACATTTTGCCGAATTTACTCATTCTTACCAACGAATCCACTTGCTAGTTTGGGTCAAGTAAGCGCCTTGCTTGGAGTATTGCATAAGAAATCATTGCAACCTCTGCTTCGTATGCTCTTACCGAGAGATGAAGAGATTTGCTCTTCTTAGTCCTTTGATGACAAAGCCGATGTAGAGAGGGCCTTTTGTTTCTGAAGATGTCATCGGAGTGGGCGTTTGAACCTTCGTAACGGGTCATTATCGGCTGCGGAGCGGAAGATGCTAAAGAGGATTGTTATTCTTTCTAATCACATTAGAGCGCCGAATGGTCTTTGGTAGAGAGATTTCAGTTTTTTTTACCTCTTGCAGAGATAACACCATTTGTGATTTTTTTATTTCAATCGGTTCTGGGTAAAAACGGTGGCAATCGGTAACGATGGAAAAAGTAGGGAGGAAGGCGTGAAATACGAATGGAAGGCTATTCATTACTGTATGCCTTATCTGGTCGATTTAGTTGGCCAGGGCTGAGTTAGAGTGTCCCCGGTGAAAACTTGATTTTTTTCTCGGATCCGGACCCGTGGCGGAATGAGATTTAAGGGCCTCCGTGACATCTGAAAAGGGACGCGCTCCCGGTCGATTATATCCATTCAGGATTAGGCAGAAGTTCCCTTCCCATTATATGAATCCTTGCAACTGCGTTTCTCTTGTGAGAAAAGTTCATTGGGAAAAGTACCACAGGATTTTGGAAAAATCGTATGAATCGGTTATTTGAAGTATTGTAATATCTTTCCTTTTCAATACTGGTAAACTGATTGGGACATTTTCACGAGTGTGATGGATATGCCACGGGAAGATATTTTGAAATGCTAAAGAACTAATTAACTAAGAAATTAACTGGATTTTTCTGTCCTGGACAAAGTAAATATCCAGTTTTCGAATCATCAGTTTCTGAATATATGTTAGAAAGAGTGAAATGAGGATTAATAAATCATGATAAAAAGGGATTTTTGGCGATAACTTCGATGAAACTGACCCCGAATAATATCACTGTACAATATAAATTTATAGTTTACAAAAACAATAAATACATGGCACAATAAATTTATAGTTTACAGCAGAAATTTTTTGCATCATTAGGGATGACTTACGAAGAATTACCAATTGATAACCTTGATTAATTAGTAATTCTCTTTTAACTACACCTGATGATATCTAAACATACACATCACATCACTTCGTTGCATATATATTTTTTGAGAAATTTTAGCATATATCATACATAGTATATGGAGAAGCCATGACATTTTAAAGAATATTTGACGTAAAATATATACTATATTGCAGTTTCTCAAGCTTGATAAAAACTAGAAATTGTCAAACTTATGAAAGTTCCTAAATTATATTTATCTGTTAATGCAAAAATGAGTGTTTGCTAAAAGAGTTACTTTGATCTGAATATTGAAATAACACAAATATAATTTAAATTCAATTATTAAAATGTAACAAATGAAGAATCAGCGTTCAACTAATGTAAATACTAAAACGGTACATCTTTACCACATTTACATGCGTTAAATATTTATCCAAGCGTCCTTATACACAGCTTCAAGAAAGGAGCTCTGAACCTTAAACTGAAATTGATAAAATGGTTGGAAAAAAAGAAAATTCTCTATGTGATATTTAGTTTCTAAGAATGGAAGTTTTTTTCGTAGCATCAAACAGACGAATATATATTTGCAAAGCTAATTTTTAACTCAACATGCGAAAGCGTTACTTTGTGGAAGGCTGTAATAATGAAAAAATATTTCTGACTTGACAACATTTGTGGAATGGTTCGAGAGATTTCATTTTCACTCATTTTTAGACTTTTCATTTAGTTTTAAACAGAATTATTTCGAAAGAGTGGTCGTGATTTCCGATATCCACATAGATTCACGACGTATTGAAACTAGCCAAACTGAAGCGTGAAGAATCTGGACGAGATAAGCCGATCATGGACTGTGCTGGATACCATTTCCTGCTCAAATTTCCACCGAGTTAGCTCCCGTCTAAATAAATTTACCTTATCCAGGTTCTCAGCCTTGAATATCCATTTTGTTTTTCTTTTCCGTTTCTCATTGGCACAATCAGGGAAGCTTGAGGACACGTGGAAAAGTAATTCAATTGAAGACAAACGGTAATTCGCTTTCAGTGACTGGATAAGCGAACCTTCAATTCAAATCACTTTCACCGTGATGCAGTCGCGGACTCGGCTAACTAAATTGCTCATTGATTTCTAGAAATAAAAGGTCAAAGATAACCTATCTAACTGTACAGCATACCATGCAATCTGACATGTCTCGTAAGGTGTACCTTTACGAGTTGCTTTTACCACATATCGATCATTTTGGAATTATTTGCATGCTTTCAGAAAATGCGGTGCATTCGATAGTAAGGAAAGTGCGACCACAGAATCTATTCTAAGTCAATATGTTATACAATTATGAATAGAGAACATTCTATAAACCACGCTAGGGACATTCGAAATGTTAAATTTTAATGGAATATCAAGATCGCTAGATCCTCATCTCACTTTATGATTTTTCAGTTTAAGAAATGATTGATGGTACCCCATTAAATCCCATATTATCAAACAGCAGTCGAAAGTAGCATAAATTCAACTATAGCTATATATAATATCGTATATTACTTCTTTATCATATTTGATCTCCTTTAGTGCAATTCCCTTCTAAAGTCTTCTCTCGCGTCGCGAACGCAGTATTTCTTCAAAGAGTTTTATCCTATGAGCAAGGCAACGCGATAAGAGATCCTCGCAGGGGGGCTCGCGCTTACAATCAGTTCGATTCACCTATAGACCGATGGACGTCGCATGGGAGTAGTCTCGCAGAATCCCTTAAATGTGAAAAGGCATCGAATGGCGTCCTCTCAACGTGTCCGGAATATCTGCCGGATCGTCGCATTACACAAGTTGAATTTCCAATTGACAACGCAGCGATTTAGCGAGAGAGAACGGGATAGGAGCAAGACGGGCGACGACCCATTTCAAAAGGGAAACATTTGTTGAGTTCAGTTTCCCTCGGTGACGCCATCCTATCACTTTGCCTCCTTAGGTGGGTCCCCTTTCCTACTCTTTCCTCCAAAGACGAACCTCCCAGATTTCTTTTCTCCGAGGAAGATAAAATTCGAGAAAAAAGGCGATCACGTCTCGTTCCAGAAGATTCGACATCGCCCTCGTTCCCGTCGTGCATCGCGGGAAAAATAAGGAAAGGACGGAATATAAGAATCCGACGAAATAATCGGAAGTTCTCCCCTGAACTGGAGAAATAAGGGTTGGAGAGAGAATTCGCCGATTTGTGGGTCAGCGGAAGAAAAGGAATAAAAATTCCGCTAAAGGTAAAGGGGTTTTAGCAATAGGTTTCGGGATCCGTGGAGAGAAATGAGTGAGAGAAAGAGGTGGAATGGAACTGTGGGGAGGGCGGGAGGCGCGACGGGTCAATGCGGGGGTGGCGGAGTGGGGAGCGGTAGGTAAGGGGGGGGGGGGGTAAAGGCGGAGGAATTCAAAGGACATACGGAACCAACCGGCCTCCGCACTTCGGAATCGATTGTGTGGGTGGTATCGGACAAAAAAGATAGGGAGGGAAGGAGCGATATAAGGAAAGTATTTGCCGGGTCGGGAGCAGCGTGTGGGAAGAGGGGAATGAGAAAAAAGAGTGCGGGGAAATGGAGGCTTCAATGGAGTTCCGAGGGGATTTGACTCGGAGTCAAAAGTGAGTGTTTTGCGGTTGAAGGTTTGAGAATTTTCCCGCTCTCTCGTCTTCTTTTCGATCTCTCTCATCTCCCTCTCTATCATCATCCCTTTGCTTTCGTCGTAATCTCTCGGGCGTTGTCCAGTGATTTAGTTGAGAGGCGGTTTTCTTGTGGTCAATATTAACAAGCCATTTATAAATGAACATTTTTCATACATACAGACAACCTCGGTCTCCTCTTGGCTAGACGCCTACGGCAGCCAGATAATGTCTTTATAAGTATGGATTCAGATTTTTTCAGTGACACCTCTACCTTTTTAATAGTTGAATGGTTTTTTAGTGAACGTTTTTTATGAATTCCTTGTAAGATAGATATTTTGATGATAATGAGAACACAGTAGAACAATGCCATTGCTTAATTGTCCATAAAAATTGTGCTCGTACTTACGGGACCTCCTTCCAAAGATGAAAATATGAGAGGGAAACTATGCAGGCATCGATAATCTGTGGCACATAATTAATTTGCTGTTACCAGATCTTCGTCCGTATTTATCATTACGCGTTTAGGTTTGGATCATTTTTTTCTGGATATAATTCTATGAAATTCACGTGGAAAGGCATTAAGCTGCTCTGCCAAACTCTACTCTATCCGTCTTCCACCTCAGTCAGTGAAACATCAGCCATAAGGAGATCTTATTCCACATGATAGCTATTACAATGGGAATTTTTATTATAAAACGAGTCCAATATTTAGTCAGGTTTTGTGAGATAACGTCCAAATATTTATGATCAATTGTGTTATTTGTCAGTACTTCCTATAATCTCACGTGAATTCTTCCTCTGATTTTTCCTTAACGTTCTTCAAATTTGCCAGTCTCCTATAGGTAGCATACCCTGTACTGCGAAACTGAAAAGCTATCTTTAAAATATGACAAAATCAAGTATTTTCTGAAAGTGGTTACTGAATGTAGCTGTTAAGTATGTGTAAAGAAACAATCAAAAATTTAATTAACGAAGAAACATTCTCAACCGTATCTCTCGAATTAATAAAACCGTACCTAGTAGGGATCACTAATAATAGTGAGCATATAACTAAGTATAGCATAGTAACTGAGCATGTGTAGTGCTATGATTTTCATCTGCTAAAAAAGTAAATGAAGGGGCCTTCGACAATGGTACTTGGAAATATTTCAGAATTACGTTTTCTTACATAATTTTAGAACTACTTCCGATATATACATTATTCTGAAGCATAATAGTCGCTCGAACTATTACAATTAATTATGTTAAAGAACAATTTTATGTAAAAACATTATGGAAAAACGTGATTTATATTAAAATGCAAAATAGCGCAATGCTTTCTTATTGCTCAGCAGCATAAAAAAGGGGAAATTACAGATAATCAAACAACTTTTACTTTGTTTCTCTACCGGAATTTTGAGCATTTTATATCGTAAAGAGCACTATTATTATAATCGACAGTTTTCGACCAAATACAAAGATATACTACTTGGAATCGGGTTTACAATCATCCGAGATTCATAGTCCTTAAATTCTTCCTTTCATCGTTTATTAAAATCAAGGTTACTGAATATCTATTCCCCAACATTTAGCATGAAATAGTTAAGAAATCAACGAAGAAAAATAAATGCCCATCCTTTTAGTCTATAGGGATCGGAATTATGTTTATTCCCGTAGCGTTTAATATATAGTTAAAACACGTGTGGTTCATGCCATTGCGTCACATTAATTTAGAATATTAAAGTCTTGGTTTTCCAAATATATTTTGCGGAATCCTTTGTCTGATCCAAGTACTTACCAACCCACAAATGCTCCTTTCATGATGTTCCGATAAAGGAAGGCAAGGGAGGGTTGCCACAGCTCGTGTGTCTTTTGCCTTCATATTATTCCTACCTTGATCCGTTTATGGCATTATTCCATTGTCATCCTGCTATACAGCTTTTCCGTACCGGGGGATAATGCGAAGGAAGGGGGAGGATTGGTTCTACAGTGCCGGGAACACCGCCGTCAACTCCCGCCGCGAGGAAACTCCTTATCCATTATGCTACTGCCCGATTCGACGGAAACTGTTCGGAAGGACGCTGTTGAATAGGATACGGAACTGGCACAATCAGGGTTTTTCCTTTCGGATGTTGGCTCATACAATGAAGGGAGAACCACTGGAACAACGGAATATCTGGCACCATTGGTTGGTGACCGGGTAGAGAAGGCCGTTTATCGCTTCCCACAAGCTTATTGCGGCGATTCGAGGGGGAATCTTTTGTTCGGCACCATTCTAAGCACGGTTTGAGGCGAAAAACGAGCACTTTTCGAGATCACGCGTGTCGTTGTCTGTGCTATTCACAGGCTTTACTTGATGCGAAAAGTTTTCCATTTGCCTTGTTAGTGGGAAATATCTGTGGTGATAAAGTACTTTTACGGTTTTGTCTGTATCTTGATGACACATATAAAATCTCCGAGAGATACGACTAAGGAATATGATACATAAAATATTTTATCACATACTTTGCGGTTGCTATTTTGACTTCTGAGCGGTGGCATCAATCTCATCAAAGTAGTTTGCTACCCTCGCAGAAAGGTAAAGGTTTTGCGAAATAATTTTCATTATAATTACTACATAATATAATTTTTATATTATTAGGGAAATGAAATTCACCAGTTGCTTTTTCTGAATAATTTTGCCAATGGTTGGAATAGTGTTAATGCCGTAATTACCTAATTCACAATAGTCTGGATTTGATACCAAAGTTGTTGGTATGGTGTTCTCCTATTCGTGACTGCCTGAATTATAGAGTTACCTATATTATTAACTTTCATCATCTAACACAGAATTCATTCATATTTGCAATAAGACATATTCAGTTAGGTTTCTTATCTTAGAATGGGAGATAGCATCCTTTAATAATAATAATAGTAGTAATGATAAATCGTCTTTATTTGGCAGAGATTGACACTAAAAGTCTCGCCTTCTATCTAACCCATAGTTATATGGTAAGCAATCAGGTACATCAACTTTTGCGGTGACATACATTTTTAAATCTTCATAATTATTTCTCTATTTTCTTTCAAATTAAAGCTGAAAGGTTGAAACCTATTTTTGATTTATTATTTCCGAGTAGGAAGTAGGTACGATACCCATTAAACTAGAGCGTTTTCCTAAGTTTACGAGGATGATTTGGTGTAAATAAATTAGATATTTGAAATTCGGAGATATAATTGCTCTGTCTTAGGGAATTTTGTTTATGTTGCTGTGAATTCTTCTCTAAGTCAGTAAAATATACTTTTTATATCTCTTACTCAAGTGCTTAAGTACTCAATATCTAATTACGGCCCAAAAAACTGAAATAGACACCTCTTTCCGTCAAATAAAACGAGAGAAAACAAACTCCCCCAGAAGGGTCAATTTGCAAGGAGGAAAACAAAGTTCCGAAAGCTTTCAGGAGCAAACATCTTCCTTCGGATGGCCGTCACGCGTCTTATTCAAACGCCTTAAAATCATCCGGCCTTTGCTCTTCCCGGAGGCAATGTAGAAGGTCGCTTCAAGAAAGTCTTGATAAGGAGTGAAGGGGTGGGAATAATGCTTATAGGAATATCGAGCTGTGGAAGGAGATCCCAGGCGGTCACGCGATCTCTTCTTTTTATTCGACGGGCAAACAGTGGCAAAGAATGGAGAATTCAGTGTTTACATTTCCCAGCGACGTTCTTTGGCCATTGGCAGGGACAGGGGGCATTGTCGATGCGTAAACTCTCTCAGGATCGTTCTCCATCTCTCTATGTGCTGCCCACCACTCCTTGGGCGGTTTGTTTCACTTCCTGCCTCTCCCATTCCCTTCTCATTCCAGTTCCCTGGCACTTTATCCTTTCATGACTTAACTATAAAGAACACTGCTTTCGTTCCTCCATTTTATGCGTTCTTTTCAACGTCACATTTTCCATTTTTAGTAAATCCTGCATACCCTTCGCTTCAGTTTTTTCACAGATGAGCTGATTTCTTTCCAACTTCATTTGCATACTTCAGCTGTTTATGTTTTCATCGGGTAATTTTATATCCACGGCACTCTTATCTACGCGCATTTGAGGATGAACGTGTTTACTTGGTCGGCCCTTTCGCATAAATTTGCGGCTTTAAGATATGTTCGGACTGTTTTAGAGGGAGGGCAAAATTTTTCAGTACTCGTAGCTCATAGAGTTGATCCAGCTCTATCAATATCAACATATTGTAACTACTGTGGCTTTATTATCTTGAGCAAAAAGCGGTACTGAATGGTGATTGAGATATGCTGTTATTTTTCTGTTATCAAGTTTACGCTCCTTTCTTTAACTGGGAATCCAAAGCTCCGGAACTTTGTATCCGAAGTAGTTATCTGTGCTTTAATGTACATTAGTAGAACTAAAGCGAATGCGGAGACTAATTCTTTTAAATGTTAAATTTCCCTTTGCTCCATATTTATACTTTTCAGTTATTTCGAATTTGACTCTTTAATTGTGAAGTACGGTCCAAAATATGCTTTTGAGAGTATCTATTGCAACTAAAATGGATTCCTAAGTGATAAATGACCTTTTCCTTTGACGTCAATAATGTCTTAGGATCAAATTTTTGATCAGATGTCGTGTACAAAAACGTTATTCCCAAACGAGCAGATATCCAGCCTTTCTGAATAAATATATGAACGGTTTGTTTTCCTGTTGTATAGGTTGAAGTAAATATTAATGAAACTGTTGACGAATATTAAGATAAAATTCCTTCTATGTGGCATTAACTAGCTCGATTTATTTCCGTTTACTGCTGTCATTTTACTCCCACATACTAGTAGTTGTACAAAGTCTCAGTTTATCTGAAAAGGATAGAATTTCGGCTTGTTTGCGATGAGCTTTCATCTAACCCTCTGAACCACTGTTTAACTACTATCTTTCTCCTTTCCTTCTGCTTCCCTGCTTTCACCAGGGACCTTCCTCCTACTCATCGCAAGGCGTCGGGGGCCTTTGGAGTCTTTCTCCTCGACCCCACTTTTTCTCTCTTTTCCACTTACCCTGTCTCATTTATTTACTCCTCTCATGTTCTCCGATCGCTCCTTCATCTTTGATGTCTTTTCTTTTTTCCTCCCATCTCTAGGTCCGCGTCTTGGCCTATCACGTTCCGTTGCCTTGCTCTCTTTCCCGAACCTCCTTTAAATCCACTCCTCCTCATCGGAAGAGGTGTTTTGACGTAGTCTTGCCCCTTCAACGGCGAGATAATTGAGGCAGACCCGCTGTCTTCCGCCGTGATGCGCGAATAAAATACGGAACATAAAAAAATTCCGTCGTAACTGTGAAATTACGCGGAGATAAGTCTCTTCCCGAGTCCCGTTTTTCTCAGAATTCCATTTCGGAGTTTTTCGAATCGAACTAAACATTCGAATGTTTTTTAATTTCACAAAAATAAACCCATCCTTCTTATTAACCCTTGCTTACATTATTGATATTTCTAAAGTTAATTTTACAGGTTATTCAAAAAGTATATAATATAACGATACTAAGTTACGAGAAGAAAGGCTCATAATCTTCACCTTCTTAGTGTTCAGACTTTTTGTAGACATATGAAATACTCTTGCTTCTAACTACTTAAGCTTGAAGTGATATTTATATCGATATATGATGGAAATTTATATGAATGGAAATAGGTGGAAGTTTTTCTTTTCTCATGCATTTCAAGTTGAAGTAGCAGTCGAACGAACTTTTCCATTTTACGCGAAATATTTCAAGATGAATCGTCGTTTTCATATTTCCTCTTCAGCTTTCTTCTAGGAATTTCATTCTTGTCTGTTTTCTTCACCTTTTTTAGCAAACTAAAGACAACTCATATCTTATAATTTAATTTGATTCTTTCTCAGCGTAGACTTAAGAATACAGGTTTGTATTCAATGTTTGATATAATTTCTATTCGATTTCATTCCTTTCATATAGGAAATCCTTTATTTACTAGTTTGTTAATAAGAGTTTTGCCTTCTGTGTTAGCCATTTATCTTCCGTTTCTTTAATTTTATCAGAGGAAGCACAGTAGTAACGCATTTTATTTTTATATGTGTTTGTTTTCATTTGAACTACAGTATTTTAGCATTGCCTATATTCGTATCATCAAGTAAATGTGTCATCTATGTTATAATTATTGACATATTTGATGAAAGGGCCGTGAAATAATATGCTTTATCAGTCTTTAATTGGTTTTTGAACGAGTTAAGGTAAATTTAGTCCTGACCACTACTGGTTTTACCGCATTAGCATAATCTCTCTAGTCTTGCAACTAAGGCCTTTGGAGCTTGCAACTAAGGCCTAATGTCTTTGGAGCTTAGAGGAATTATGGTTGTTTATTAAAAAATCTCTTCATGTAAGGCTTTTGAGACGTGCAACACAATGCTTACAGAGGGGCGTGTAGTTAAGTACCCCCTTCGCCATGGCTGCAAATAATGCTTAAGCCTTCATAGCCATTGGATCTCTGACACAATGGGACGGCTGCTACGCTCCGCTGGAAACTTTCCTTTTCTCACTGTACCCACTTTGAGGCATTATTTTGCGAAACAGTGCCTTTATAAGCACTTCATGGTAATTTGGACTGAGTCTGAAACCTGTTAGTTTTAGAATTCTATATGAAAGCATTCTTCATTCCTTGGGGTAGATTTTTATGTTTAACTTCTTAAGTTGTTTAATTATAATAGATAATCGGAAATATCAAAGCGTCGTTATACGTTCGATCATGAATTCAAGAAATTAAACTTATCTTTACTGATTTTCCTTGAAATAATGTGATTTCTTAGATTATAACAAATCATAATCCATAATTCATTTACTTAATTAGGTCTTTTTTTAATATTCAACTGAAAGGGAAAATTAAGTACATTGTAAGTTGCACTAAACATAATTATAACGCATCAAATTATTTCCATTATATATCTGTTTTGGAAGAAATTTATTTTCAGTTTCTTATATATTCACAAAGCCTGTATTTCACTTTCTTGACGAATTTATAAAGTAAAATAAAGTTCCGATTGCAGAATAGCTCATTGTGAATCTCATAGACGTATACAAATACAATTGAGCCATATTCGTATATCTGAAATTCTTTTTTTACTCTACAGCATCAGGATGAGTTAGTTATCTCTACCTAATCAGGATAATGACGGTGATATTGACGTCAGGATGCTTGAGTCTCTTTAAGAATATTATTTTCTGATAATGCACGACTGTGACCTGCATATGATTGAAGTGCATCAAACCTTTTTTGACAGCAAACAAGATTTTGCTGGCGATAGACTATTTACGTTAGGCACGCTTTCTTAATTCTTAATGTAAGAAGTATTAGGTCTTTCAGTTGACGACTACTAAATAACGTATTTATTATATTTTACTCTTCATCACACAAAATTTGTGCTTCAATTACGTGGACTTGCCACTGGTGGACACGTGGAATGCCACTTATGGCATTCTGGCCCAGTGAGGAAAGCAAACTACTTCACCCCTCACCTTGCCTAGTCACTTTAACATAGCCCAAAGCTTTTTATGGCTAATGGTGAAGTTGTTTAGGATCCGACCAGCCTCCGGACTAATGGCAGTTCAGTCAATCAGATATGCAAGGTTTACGTTTTAGGAATGAATACGGGTCGGACTAAAATATCACCAATTATTCATCATCGAGGGGAAAGCACCGATCACATTATGTCAGTTTTCCAGTCTTCTGAATCCAGTCGAATGATTTGTATATCTTCTAAATACGTGTTTGTGAATGCCTACCAGCAGAGGTTGAAGTACTGCACCAAATGCCGTTTACATTTTTCACGTGATGGATTTTGCTTCGCAGTTGGTAGCTGTTGCATGAGCGAATTCTGGGCCAGACATGCTGATGCCGTAAGAGGAGACGGTAACCTATGAGTGGCGGCGAGCGTTCGTACCAACAAGTTGCCAAACGCCATTTCGGTACCACTCAGACTCTGTAATGCATGATGAACGCTCCTTTCCGTGGAACTAAATTTGGGTTAGGCTAATCCGCTACGAATGAAAGCTGCTTAATTTTAGAAGCACTTTTGTCGCAATTAAAGCAGGAAAGTAAACAGCCAGGGAAATATTCGAAACGCGAAAAGAAGTTCAGAATCGAAAAATTATTGACTCTAATTCAGAAAGCTAGAATTTAAATTCAATTTTTTGGGAAAAGTTTTGGAGATTATTGGAAAATGTTTTAAGATCACTTATGTATCGGAGTCAATAAGAATTTAAAAATCCTTCACCTCAGAATCAATGGCACCATTAAAATGTTGTGAAGAGTAGATTCGATACACGAAGATTAAGTTAAGCACTTGTCGGCGTAATTTAAGACTTCTTCATGAACATGAAGGTATGGAAAGATCTGTTTGAATTTGTACTAAGCGGTAGTTGAGCTTTCATTCCCGCTTGAAAAATCCGGTAAGAGTGAGGGTGAGTATGAACGAATGAATTAACTCTTAATAGGTCAAGTGAAGTATTAGGTAATAGGTAGAAGTAATAGGTATAGTAAGAAGCTAGGTCAAGTTGGCATCTCTTCTATATGACCTCAATTGTAATTACTTTACATACGTCAAATTTAATATTTAGAGTTGGAAGACAGGATGCAATAAAAACTCAAAAAGATTGGGTATGTGGGAAAAAATCTCAACTGAAGGTTTAAGAAGAAGACAAAACCTACTGTGCGGGAGAGCAGCCACAAGTGAGGATAAGATGAAAATTAGATTTGAACATCTGCATATGTTACAATCAAAGGTTAGAGTGGAATGGGCTAACAATTGCATAGAAAGTAATCAGCTCAAAATAATTTTGCACCTGCTCGTTAGGAAAATATGGTATCTTTTTTTAGTCTTTGTCTATATTCAGTTTCAACTGTGCAATCTATGCCATCATTAAAAACACAACTTGCAATTAATATCGTAAAGACAAAGAAACATTGGATATCCTCAAGCGCAATAAAGAGCATAGCAACGCCTTTATTTTCACAATTAAGGGTGCGATAATAATCGAAGCACACCAATTAAAACTCGAATTCATTACCGAAGACAAATCAAAACGCTGACATATCGTTGAATGTATGCCATTTGTAAGCGCGAATTAAGTATGAATCTATTCATTTGACAATGGACGACTCGTTACCATTTCCGCTATTTGACATTTCACAAAATATTCGCCGTGGATTAGTTTACGGCGCCCGAGATTTGAGAAACAATCAAAACTCCCCAGGACTTAACATTGAAGTAATCACCCCCATAAAAAATCCACGGAGCTTCCCATCAGTTAATCAAGCGTCACTTCACATCCCCTCTGAGATTGGTCTCGTTTTTTCACCTCGCAAAATCCTCTTAACCCATTCGAATCCAAAGTGAATACCGGACGAGGCGGAAGAGGCAGATAACGAACTTCCTCATTTTTCTCTGCGTCCCACTCTTTTGCTTGGCCGCGTCCGTCCACCGCCTCAGCCCATTCCGCAGCACCCGCACCCTTTCATCTCACCCCTGAAATTCCCCATCTCGTCATTAAAACTCAGACTCATCGCGCCCCTTCTCTCCTTGCTTCCCACACCTCACACGTCATCCATTAACTTTCTTCCCATCCTTTCTTCCCCACCCACGCAGGGCCCACCCCCTTTTCACGATTTTAACACCTTTCGCCGCCTCTTTTCGGGTGCTTCGCCACCTCCATTTACAGGCCCTCTCGAGAGGTCAATCCAAGCCGTCCCCAACCCGCAGTTCACCCATCCCTCCCTCTTCCTCGGCCACCTCCTGAGGACTTGCCCTTCCCTCTTTGGACATTCATCCTCCCCTCCGGAAAAAGCCGCTCATGAATATTTAGGTCGCACCACTGATTCTGCATTGCCGATGCAAATTGCAGGAGCACGGACTCTCTCCCCAGGAAACAAGGTGTACGTTCGGAGTAAACCCATCTCCGGGGAGAGAGGCGCGGTGATGGATGCGGAAGGACCCCGGGGATAGAGAGGACGGGAGAAAGCTCTTTCGGGATTTTGAAGACTTGTTAGGGAATGCGGCGGAGAGTGCGTAGGCGGAGGGGAAGGTTTTTTTTTTACCTCCTTCACCGTGTTAAACGAGATGAGTTTCTCGTTGAATGAAAAACTCACGTGTGTTGGTTCTCGTCTTTGAGTCCTCTGCGTTTTAGTGCCCTCCACAGGTTTGTGGGGAGGTAGACAATAAATGGAAAAAGAGTAATGATACTTACAACTCGATTGCTGTAAATAAGTTTACAAATTTGACATTATCATTAAGTATCAGGTACTTCCACTATTACTTGTGGGAAAGAAAATCTTTGGCAGATAAATCTCTCTAAAGTCTTCCAGAAAAAACTGAAAGACATTAAAGAAAGAATTTGTATAATATATCGAAGTTTTCCTTACCGAAAATTAAATATGATGTTCCCACATCCGAAACTTACTTGAAAATACGTTTAGAAAAGCCGACCTCGACAAGTGGATGGACGGTAGTGGCGATAAAAATGTCTGCAAAAGCGGTTTCTTTTCCCTACGCCCCCCTTTCTACCTTATCATGTGGGTACGTAGAATGTAGAACCCTTGTGTTTTTAGTTGAAGGAATACAGAAGAAAGCAGCAAATTTCATAAAAAACCTTTTACAAAGATCTGTAGGCGTTACTAAGATCCGATGAAATCGTTAGGGGAAAGAAAATTGAATCTTGAATGGAATTTGAAAATTAAATTGGAGTGGTAAAGTCAGGTCTGTCCATCCACCAACTCTCTTCCTCTCTTGCAGCCTATAGAGTTTCTGATACTTGATTTGCACAATCCACAATACTGTACGTACCTAACACATGTTGAACAGAGTTTCCAGAAACCAATGGTGTGAACAGATTTTTACTACCTCGCAGGGCGAAAATTTCTGGACAAATTTTGGACGTAAATTCATTTTTTTAACCGTTTCCCCATTTAGGGTGTTTAAAAATTTATGCTGTAAAACATCCTCTTCCAGCTTAGAAATCTATATTTATTTGACAATATGGTCTAACCTCGTGACACCCTGAGCAGTACACTCAGTTCAAAGATGAGAAAAATCCTCAACACCGGAAATCGTTTGCTTTAGATTAATCGAGACGTTAGATATACAATATACTCCCCTGGACAGGAGCGCTGCTTTAATTCTGGATATAATTCCGGGAAACCGAGACGTCTGGACATCTGATATATAACAGCATAGCTGTAAGTGCAGTTCACAGAAAAACGGTGAAAAATGATATGAAATAATTTAAGATTGATGTAAAGTATAAAAGACTGATATAAAAATAATAAATAAATTTTCATTTTTTGAAAAGGATTTTAGATTAAAAAAGAAGTAACCTTTTGAGTAAACTGAGTTTTTGACGCGCTACCGCTACGAGGACCAGGCTAAAATTACAGAGCGTTGAATACACAGTTTATCCGATACGGTAATAGTAGGTCTTTTACCCGCTGCCATTTGCTAAGCTTTTACCCTTTGGCTCGAATTGCGTTGGAATGATTGATCCTGATGGCTGAAAGGATCTAGGGACACTATGAATAAAGTTGAAGTCTGTCTCTTTGTCTCGGTGGAGTGTTTGTCAAAGTTTTCTGGTACGCCCTGTGACCCAAACTATCCTATTAAGACACTTCACAAAGTTTAGTTGCGTTAGATCGATGCCCCAAATATATCTAATGAGGGCATTTAACAAGGGAAAATATAACTTCAGAAATTGAATGCTCCTCTTTCAAAAGTTGGTTCTAACAGACCAAATTTCTATTCTGCTCGCAACGGAGCACAGAGATTTTCCATATAGACAGCAAAAAATGATGTGATGATAAGAAAATTTTTGTGTGTATATATATA
>KZ308311.1:693989-725338 GCA_000376725.2 Ladona fulva
ATATATATATATATATATATATTCCCCCCCATTTCTTATAGACAAACTCATTTATTTTCCATTAATTATATCGCAGATTCATATTATCGTGACGAATTGTTATTGTTTTCACTTTCCCAAAATCATAGAAATAGCGTAATCACTGTGGTATAATACTATAATATAAAAAACTGTTTATCTCATATATCGTGCCTAAAGATATTAAACATAAAACTTTGCTGTGAAAAGTAAAAGGAAATAAAATGAAAATAATTTTCTGGTATTCAAGGAATTCGATCTCGAGGACGTAATATAGTGTTATTCCCTCTCATTAATGACGATAAAAAAATTTGCTGCACATCGCTGTTTTCTGTGCTTTTATTCTGTTGTTTTGTGTGAAAAATATGCTTTTTGGTTACTCTGATTAGAATTAAAAGGTAAACAGCTATATTTCTTTGTGCGATCCACTTTGGGAACGTCTGCAATATAATTCCTGGAAATGAAAGCTGGTAAAGCTCAGGAAACTACTGTCAATTCGTGCTTTTTTCCAAGAAAATTGTAGTAAGTAAGAAGCAAGCAGTTGTGAGATGCTCTTTTGACGAAGTTTTGAAGTGATATCACAGTGAGGGCTTTCTCAGGATATGTAGGGGATTTGATGCATCCCATTTGACGTATTCTAAAATGAAACATCTCGAATTCGCAATCATTGTTTTCAGGATTTGAGTAATTGAAGATTCTAGGTATATTTTTTAAGAAATCGCGTGCTTCATTTAGTTACTAGAGAATATTTTTGTGGAGAATCACTCCATGTTCTACCAGTACATTAATGTATCGGGGAATGCAATCATTTACCAGAATGAGATGAAAAATTTCCGATGTAAAGGTATCATGATTGTACATGTCAGAGTAGTTTTCAATACCTTGCAATTCATTAAAATCAAAAAGAAGTAATTTGAGTAAAATATTGAATAGTGTCCATAATTATTAGGATTTTTAATCTTAGTAAATTTAAGTAGCCAACATCTGCTGCCTAAACGTAACTTTGTATCGTATATTTTTATGAGCCTTTAAGTTTTGTTGTGGCCATTGTAAAATTAAGAAAAACAAGCCTTGAAAGTCTCCAGTATAATTAAATTGTTCAATTGTGCGATTAAATCTCCTCGAGAAGTTTATGTCATTAGGGTATTGTGAGATAGGTTTGTGTAATAATAATTATTGTGTTATTATCTACGTTTGCGTTAGACGAGATCATAAAGTATAATGAATGATAACCGTAACTCTTTCTATGCTTGACTCTATTATAACTACGCATATTTTGTAACGACGTCAAACCGAAGTTCATTCCAATACTGCTTCGCGAACTTTCTCGGCATTTCCATAGCAGTATTCCATACCATCACCTAATTTTACTTCATATATAAGATCTCCAAACCTGATTTATATTCGGAAATTAAAAATACATGAGACCCCTTTATTTGGTCTTTGCGCTCTCTGGAGAAGTTTTTTTGCCTGACATCCCGTAAACTTTCCTTCGATTTCAAGCAAATTCCTGTACCCGATGGCAAATCTCGCGGCGCAATGGCATTCCATTTTAATTCCTCCTATAAACTGCTTCGTGTGAAGCATCATCGCACTCCCTCTCGGGATTTAGTTGTATGTTTAAAAAGGTAGCTCAATATACGCAAGAGACGAAAGGGAAAAAAAACTTTTTGTGTCGTTAAAAGCGGGACTTCCTGCTTCCGCTAGGCACCAAACTCTGTTCCGTATTTCCTGCTTTTTTGTTTTAGGTCCCTTTTGTGTGTCTGTCCGTCCGCACATCCATGCATTCATCAGCTCATCGCATAGCATCATCTCCTCCTCCTTGGTAGTTTTCGCCAAAAGAAACTTTATCCGCAAAAAAAATCTCTGATTTTTTTTACTCCGAATCTTTTCTCTTTCTCCAACTCTTTTTTTCTCTCTTCTCTCGCTCTCTTCTCTTTTTCGTCACACTCTTCCCTCTCCGACGCGTGGTCCTCGCCGCCTCCGAAAAAAATCTGCAGCCAGAAACTGAGTGGCAGGGAGCGGATGGAAATGGAACGCCTTTGGTACCTCTACTACTGCTGTGTCTGCGTCCTCGGTGAGTTGATTCAGATCGTTTACCCAAATGCACGTTTATTTGTGTGATGTTTTCGCTTTGTGTGCTTGTCCGTGTTTCGTGTTTGAGCGTGTATCCGTGTGTGCCTGAGTGTCAAGAGATACAGGGTGGAAGATGCCGAAGGACCCCGCGCACGCCCAAAGCTATTCCGTTGCCTTTTTATTTACTGGTATTAAAGGAGTGCACGTACAAATATACATGTATTTCCAAACATACAAAATAGTATAACATTTTAAAACGTGTAAATATAAAAAATAACTAAATATATATGTAATGTTTATCTATTTCTAGTTAATTTCTAATTAGCGTCACTCAGATCCTCCAGGACGCAAAATGGGAATGTTTGGAAGTTAGAAGATTTCAACAAAGGATCAATTTACTGGATAAATTCAGAGAAAGTACGTTTAGAGATTATGTAGCAGATATAATGCGTTCACCATGCTACATAGGCCGTTCCGATAGTGCGAGAAAGATCAGAGAAATAGATGCCAGAACAAACAGATTCAAGAACTCATTTTTTCCGCGAACGATACGCGAAAATAATCGATAACAAAACAGTGCTGTAAATTCATTTCTCTCTGAACTACGGCACCAAACGTCTCTAAAGTGAGAGAAATGTCTTTAATATATTTTATTCATTCCATACTCACCCAGACGTGTATATTTATAGCCGAAATGAGAAATAAAGCTGTAGGTAGTGCAAGTATTGTTAAAAAAGCTTCGACAGCTTAGATCATTTCGCAAATGAAAGCTCCCACCGGGATTCGAACCCGGGACCGCTTTCATCAAAGTCGAACGCGTCACCCAATTGGCTAACTAGGAGCCCAGGCTATAGGCGTAGTAGCAAAATTAATTATGAAGACTAATATTGAAAAATGGGGAGAATTAAGGAGAAAAGAAAAAGGGCAGGGGTATGCATGAAGAAGCCGAAAAGCCGGAAATGATCTGTAGAGAGAAATATAATAAAATGACAATTAGTACGTGACTATCCTCGCAGTTCATCTCCAGTTTTATTAAGTAGTCAGAAACACGAAAGAAAAGTTTCATTTATGTATCCAGTAGCTTTATTAAAGCTCCGAGACACGAAGAAGTGATTATTCCTTTAGCTCCATGTAGTTCGGCAAAAAATAAATTAAGGGAGCAGTTCTCGGAGTAACTTATGGTGATGCTCGGTAACTGGAGCTAATTTTGCAAAGTACTCAAAATTTTGTGAACCGGGAGAAATATTGAGAGAAAGAGAATCAAATTTTATATGAGTGAACTGGAATTACTTTCCAATAGTCCTAATTATGCCCAGTAAAGAAGTTTTTTTGTTAGAATACCTGCCCGGAAAGTGGGAGACCTAGGTTCGAGTCCCAGTCATGTCGCTATTTTTCACTCCTATTATTCCTTAATATTTTTTTATTTTAAATATATAAATGGTAGATAGTAGTTATTAAAAGACAAGTAGGAAAAGAAAAGGGTAAGACTTTGGGAGTGCCAAATTATGAGTAAAAGGGAGAGTTTTTGAGAGAGAAAGGAGTGGGGACTATTAGGGTAAATAATGGGCAATGAAAATAAAAATGTTAAAATTAAGCGACTCGGAACGGAAAAGTAAACAAGAGAGATGGGAAATGGAAAGGAAAATTGTAGAACAGAAATGTAGTAAAAGGAAAGAGAAAAGGAAACAAGAGAGCGAAGGAAAGGGCACACAGAGTTTTCGTATCCCCTTCCGAATGTTTGCGTGTTTCTTTGTGCTTGCGTGTCCACGGTCACGGTCGGACGATCACGGTGCAATTTCGCCGCGTCACCAGTCCAATGGAGTCACGTTTGTAGTATGAGGAGGTGATGTTACAGTTAAAGAGTAAGCGAGGAGAAAGTGGTGGAGAGGGACGAGTGAAGAGGAAAGGATAAAAATGATTTATAACGGGAAAGAGAAAGTCTTGTTAAAAAATCTCGTAGTCGTCCTGGATTAATGTGAACATGTAATTCCTGCTAATGGACTTGGTCATTTTTCTATTATGTTGTCTCCTTCACGTTCTCGTTCGGCATTTTAGCTTTAAAATACGAGGAAATATTTTGAAATTTAACTTTTCGAATCTGCTGAAAGTTTCCGAGGAATGGCGTCTAATTTGTTTATTTGCTCACTAGCGTACGGCATCATTCTTTCTTTGTTAAAATTAGCGCTAAAATATGGAAGATGGTATAGTTTCATTGGATCGGTTTTTCATTTCTTTTTAACGTAATAGACTGAAGACATAAATAGCATTTCCAAATCGAAGCTTTACTCTACCATGACTTTCCGTTTAGCAAACAATTACGTTATTTGTTTTGTTTTCCCCTTTCCTCGGTGTGCTAAATCTGAATTCAATTCATTAATCTTCCACTACGAGCCGGAAATATCGCGTGTAATACGGAGTGGGAAGACAGAATGAGCTATTGGAAATCCCATTTAATGTGTAAACGCGACATTAGCTGACATGTCGAAGGAAATTACTTTGATCATTAGTTTTTTAATTCTTAGAGCCGAAGGAAGTTCTACTCTTTAATATGCTGTAAAAGCTAGAATAATGCCAGTTTTGCTGAATAGATTCATTAATTTTGAACTCATTCACATTAAGTATCTAACCCGTAATTCTTTTTTCCTATGATTCGAAATTTGCGAAATATATGCATACTACTGTGGCTATGTTTTCAAAGATGATTACATGCCATTCATTGTTCTAAGAGAGGCCTTCCATTTCAGCGTGCAGCTTTATTAGATATGGCTGGATATAATATGATTAAATATTATTAAATTTTTATAATGATGATGCATGATAATTACGTGATGAATCATTTCGTTGTAAGTAAGCCATGTCATGGAGCCATGGAGGAGAGTGAGTGTGTATTGCTGTGATTCGTAGAGTCTTTGTTTCATATTACGAATTCTATTGCATCCAATCTTTAATCGATCTGAGCTTTGGGCTTTGCGTAAGACTAGTGCTATGAACTTTACGTTAAACATATATTTCAGGTTCAAGACGATCCCAGCAAAGTTTGTTATATTTTCTCCGAAAGTTTCGCGGTCATTTGAGAGACTTTTATTCAGAGGTATAGCTGGAGAGGAAATGGCGAAGGATCGGGATGAAGCTGCCCTTCTGTAGCAATATGAGCGGCTGCAAGGTTTGCGTTTGCAGGCAAACTGAGGGTATACACGCAAGGCCCTAGGATTTCAGTAGGCGCATGGGAATTGACTTAATGGACTTCCAGCGGAAGCTTGGGTCGGTCCTCGATCTTGTGAACAGTTTTATCCGAGCCAAAGCAGGTACTACTGTGGCTTATAGGAATGTTGATTGCTTGATACTTCGATGTAAGGAGTGGATTAGTGTGCATCATGACATTTGAAACGCGGCAATCATCAAAGTGAGCAGGTGACTAAAATTATTGTGAATAATTGAAGAGTATTTCGAATCAGTTACAATGTTTAATGCATAAAAAATTTTCCTTTGCATTAATTCATGGCTCTCCTATTATAATATAACGTTCCTGGTGAATTACATAGGCTGTTTTTAGAGCAGTAGCAGTAATGTTAAAAATGTTTCGACTGCTGAGATGATTTCGCACATATGAGCCCCCACCGGGACCGGAAACGTTCGACGGCGGACGGGTTACCCACTTATCTATCCGGGTGCCTCCGGGCATATAGAGGTTTCCATGTAGAACGCGGGCGTATTGAATTTCAAAGCATCCTATTATTTTCTCTGCATTCGTATCCCACATGATGATACCCGTAACTTTCATAACTGTTCCCATTCGATTGTTCTCAAGTATATTTAATGAATGTACATTAATATATTTAGCTTAAGAATAAATTAGTCTATTTGAATATTTTATTTATGATCATGGAGAGAAACTTTTGCAGAGGGAATTACTCTTGGCTTATGAAAGTAACAAGAATTGCGCTAAATTTTCGCCTATTCGTAGCGATTGCGATTTAATAGGCTTTTACGAAGATATTCGGATTTGTTAGACTGAAAATTGATGACGTAATGATGAAGTAACGGATTTGCACAATTTTACTAAATACTAAATTAAGTGAAAGAAAAGTATCCCAAGAGAAGGTTATACTTGTACGTAAGCGAAATCGTTTGTTTACATAATTTACTTTTTTTCATTGATATAAGGTAATCGAATTACAACCTGCATCAAGAGATAATCTATAAATTCAAGGTAAAACCTATTCTGAACTATTCGCAAATTATCAACTATCCAGTACTATTAAAACACTGTTATATATTCGTAAATCTCGCATGCATATAAAATTATACAAGTAGTTTAAATTTATTATAAAATCGTTATTGAAACTCATTAAATTCTTTTTTTTTTCGGAAACATTTCTCAATAAAAATGCAAAATATGAGTTAAATAAAGTATAATCTCTCAGTTACTTATCGAAATTGTTAAATGTTTGTAATTGTTATGATTTGACACTAGAGTGCTTGCAACATTCCTAATTAAACATTCTTTTAACAAGTGTTAATTCAACATTATTTTTAGCCCAGAGATTACCAATACTCTGAAAAATTTCTTTACTTTTCATCCGTTCTACGGGCCGAGGGTGGTATTACGACAATATAACGGAGGTTAATGGTGCCTCAACCCGTTTTCTGGATTTGATTTCTCGAATATCTATGTTGATGAACACAAGCGAGAGGGCACAGCTGTGGAAGGGGCGCGTGGGATTATTTATAGCCGAAGGAAATCAGAAGAATAAAGAAAATCTGGTTGGGATAGTGTTCGTACCGTGCGTTTGACAGTGAAGGATTGCCATAGCCGGAATGAATGCAGGCCTGCGTGTGAATGCATGTGTCTTTTGTGGAGTAGGTATATTTAGAGCGGTTGCTCGGGAAAGAAGTAGCGGGCAAAATGGTGGAAACGGAACACTGGATAAAGAGAGAACTGAAGAAGAATAATACAGTGGAAGGTATGAAAGTTGGGATTTTAGCATATAGTTAACAGGAAAATTTTTATTTGTATATTAGACTTAATATAGGTGTTCAGCTTTGGCCGATTCAGTATTTGATATGGAAAATGTATTCAGAAACGATTCACTAAATGTTTGCTTTATTACAAAATATCCAATAGGTAGTCAGGCGTTGAACAATAATAATGGAGGAGCAAAATTATCCATTTAAAGCATAAATGATCTTCATACGTTAGATGTTCATAATGTCATAGCATCTGTGACGGGTAAAAAATAACAATTCATTATAAACTAATATCATTTCATGATTTATCCTTCAAATGACAAATTTGTCATATGGGACCTTATACCCAGCAGGATATTTTTATAGTGAAGTAAAGATTTCTACGAATGAGCTCTTTCAATCCATTTTTAATGTTAATGTTACGTATTATAAAAATGGGAAATTACGTACAAAATTTTCACGATTTTATTCGTTCTTCTACAGAACTCCCCTGAACTCCCAATGACATCTCGTTTGAAGAATGTTCTTCATCCAAGTATGTCACGAAATACATGAAAAGACTTATTAATTTCAGTGACGCAGTATTTCTTGAGTAGATATTCATCTTTATGCTCAAAACTTATATCCTGAGCTGAATAAAGCTAGAAATGTATTGTGCGACGTAGATAGAGATCCATTGTCAAAGACTTGAATGTCTTAACATCGATTTTTCCATTTCGGGCATTTATTTTCCAGGGCAAATTGCCCTAGGCTCTTTTCATAGAGAACGATGAATAAGATTAGGCATATATCCGTTCCTTGAAGGGGACACTTTATTCAGGTACCTACTACGAAACTTCCTGCTATTCTCACATTCAATCGATACATTTTTTCAATTTAATATTCCGCAAGGTGCCGTTTTTCTCTTTATTTAAGCTTGGAACACCGAAGATAATTTATTAATATCTAGAAAATCATGGAAGATATATTTTCGGAGAGTGAGTCGATGTAATACACCATTATATTTTATGTCGAGTCACATAATTCTGTTGTTAATGAATTCTAATTCAATGAACTAATTCAAAAACTTTATTATTTTTATATTCACTAGATTTATTGTAAATGCAGCTTTATACCTCTGTAGTAAGAGAATGATGTTTCTCAGTTGCATTTCATTATTCTAATATTGAGAAAATCATAAATTTCTAATGCAGGAAATTCTAGTTTAGTTAATGAAGCAGGCATATGTTCTTCTGGTAGTTTTCTCTTAAAATCCTGAGTTCATAAGCACCTGATAGCACCTTATGAGATTTTTGCGGATTTACGGAGAAAGTATGCAATGATACGTATGTATATGTTTTACATAAGGGAAATCCTAAGGAAATTTTCTTTCCATCATTAGAATTACTTCCATTCTAGTGTATTTTAAGTCATATGTCTCTCTGCTTTTACGAGGGTTAACTCACTATTACGTAACGTACTTAATTAAGAGTGACATAAATAATTATATTTAGATCCAGTAATTGCATATTTTATTATCTTAATTAAGCCACATTTACTTTAAATTTAAATATACATAGAGATACATATAAGACATAGATTACGTATAAGAGTTGCTCATATTTAACTCATTCACTCAGAGTATCATCATATCTGATTCCAAAATACGTACAGTGATCTTCTGGTCATTCGTGCATAATTTTCAAACTGAAATCAAAACTTCATGCTCCAGTATAAATTCTGTCATTTTCCGTTTACCTGATGGTGACCTACATGGTCGATACCAGTCGTTTCAAATAAATTTGTGGAAAATACGAGATACTGTGTTTGTGTGTATTTAAGATGGCGTTCCACAAAGTTAGGTCGGAACATCTGGAGTTTTTACGTACATGATTTTTCGCTCTCCGTCGATATTTTTTTCGGTCTTTAAAAAAAATCACAAAAAACAAGCATTTTTGCTTAACAAGTAGAACCTACACAAGAACTTTCCTAAACATGTGTTGGAGTATGACTACAGTGACAACATCGCTGCTAAAAGGATCCTCGGATGAAGAACTCTTTGAGTACATGATACATTCGAAAATAACAGACTATGTGCGTTAACGGCAAGAAATTGTTCACTTGCGTAAATTATGAACCTTAAAAGAGATAAAAGTGAAAGTTTGGTTTATCCGTTTTTCCTGTTATTTATGTATTCTTTTCCCATCATTAGTCTAAATTTTACCTCTAAATTGCTATCCTACCATAATAATTCACACAATGACAAATTCAGAATTGATTCCGCCCTTCTCCTGAATTTTCTGGCGATTTCCTCCACATGGATTGCTTCAATTTTATTTTTCCGCACTCACTAGTTTTTATATTTTATCAGTATAAAAGTTAACCTACGGAAGAGCTCTTTTCTAGTTTGCGCCAATTTTTCCCTTAACTCACTGTAAAAATATATCACCTGAGTAAGTTAATAAAATAGTTGTTCCCAATAACCTAGCAAAGCGTTTAATTTTAGACAGCAGTCTTAAGATTTTCATGCGAATGAAGACTGAGGTTTTGTAAAGAAAGTACACAAAAATATCTCTAAAATACATGAATACAGCTTGGATTTTTTATTCTTTGGTGCAAAATGCTCGGTATCGAATTAGATCTGCTTTAAATACACTTTAGGATTTACCTTATATTTTCACTAAAGAAAACGCTCCTTTAAGTAGATCGACTTTTAAACTGAATAATATCTCTTACTTGATTTCAAGGAAAGCTAACATGATCTCGGTTATGCCAAAGTTTTCAATTCATTCTTAAGTGTTCATGATAAGAATGGTACTTTCAATCTTGAATAATGGTTTCTCTTCGGGAATATTCGTAGCCACACGACTTTTCACGCAGTTCTATCCTTATCGCATCCCTTGTGTTTCTGTTAAAATAATTATATTATGCTATATTTTCCATAGATAATTGTGCTACAAATTATATGTAGATATTTGGAGAACCTCACCGCTCAAAGACGTCTTGATAATAAACTTAATTTTTCTGCCACACATTTAAAATGATGGGTTCATAACGTTGTATTATCATGTGCTATATAAGCTAACAAGTAGAAGTAGGATGTTCGCCACCAATGAATATATAGGCTGCGAGAAATTCTTTCTATGCTGTTTTTCCATCTTTCACGCTTCTTATTAAACTGGCGGAATAATGTTCTCACCGTGCATTCACCGCAGTCCACATAAGCACGAGTAAAAGTGGTCGCAAACCAAAGAGGGGTTTCATATTAAACCTTCATGGACGTTTCCCGCTTAATATTTAATACCGTGCACTACTAGGTAAGCAAAATTTAGGAAACGCCACTTAAAAGACTTGTGCCTTCATTTTCGAGGCGACCGTGGGCCCTTAACCGCGCTCGTTCTCTCCAAGCGCCCTCGTGTGTGGGGTGAGGAGATTAGGGATTCGGAGTGCCCCTCCACACTCCCGGAGACGGCTTTCCGGAGTCCCCGGTTGCTAAGGAATCTGACTGGTCGATCGAGGAGGATCCGGCACGGGGTGAAACGCAAATGTCTCTTTCGCAACGTAATTCTCGATAGGGTAAATTGGCATGAATCTCGACAAGGGAATTATTCCGAGGCAAGAAGCTATCCCATGCACACGTTTCCGGCCGAGAGATGTATCAGATTGGCCTAGCGTAATTGTGTGGCAGGAAATGGATGACGAGATTGTGATGGAATTAGTCGTGCTGTTGCATCAGTTTCGTATCTTTCGCGTTTAGCAGGGGACGCTGGTTGGAAACGTCCCGTGATAGTCTCGCGTTTCATTTCAAGTTTACCGTTTAGGTTGACGGATAGAGAAGGGAGGCGATTAAATCGATGCCTCGCCGAACGGAGGCAATTCGATCTGAAAAGACACTGGTTTGCTGGGAAGAAATTTCCTTTTGTTTTCAAATGTTAAAATAGAGAGATGAATGGCTAAAATATATCGTACTAATTTACGTAAACAGGAATGCGCACATCAACTTTCCTTGAACACGTCTGAAACCACGCGATCGCGATTTCTCGAGCATCGACCATTACCTTTCTTTGCGGAGTCTATATTCGTGATACGTGTCCAAGAAAATGCGAATAAATTTCTTTACTCGAAAAATTTGTAGGTAGAGTTATCCGGTGGCCGAGGTAACACTGAAAGGTTAAGCAAGAGAGATGCGAGTTTCACTACATTTATTCTCATACCAGTGTATTCTATGTATTGTGATTTAAAATGTCATTCACTATGCTTTTTTGGACATTTTATGTAAATTTAAAATAGCTGTATGATTTCATCTTTATTGCTGCTAAAACATTTAAATTTCTCGTAGCATGTCATTCGCATGTATTCCCATCACAAAAGAATGCTGTAATATTTGGAATAGTAGTATTGTAGATGTTCCTTCCGTCTAAAATGATCGGCCATTTTGTGTCAAAGCCCTTTTTTGACTTTTGGTTACATCAAAAGCGTTTTTTCTTTAAACTTTAAACAGTCTAAAAATTCCATAATATTTCAATACAAACACATATTTCATTCTAAAGAGGAAAAGTTTTTTTTAATGCCTTGTAGTTTTTCCTTACTGTGGAATTTATTAAATAAGGGAGCTATACGGCAACAAAGAAACGGGGGAAAATTAAAGATTAGTAAATGGTCAGCCAATTCCTCAGTCAATAAAGAATACGAGTGTGAATCGTGTATCCACAAAGGAAGAAATTTTACAATCCTTGAGTTTTGGCGAAGGGTAGAATTGTAAATTAAGTCGATCGGTAAACAATCAAGGAAGTGTTGGAGTTGGGTAAAAAGGAAAAGGTTTTGAGTGAAAAAATGTTTTGGAAGGAGAAAGAGAGGGTGGGTCATCAGTTGAGATAAATCGCAAGAAATAGAACTTGAAGTTTAAATGCTTGGTAAAAGCAGGTGAGGGGAAGAAAAAATTGTTGGATGATTTAAGAGAAGGGTTTGAAGATAGAAATATAGGAAATGCGGCTCTTGTTTCACTTGTCATCATGGACCTTCCACTAAAAGTTAAACAAGACGAAGGATAATGTGTGGAAGATCCTTGATGATGAGTGAATTATGTTTGATCTCTTCACCAAAACGGGATAATTTAAGAGAGGTTGAACTTGGGACATACCACGCAGATTTAATGAATAATAAGCTAGAAGTGAGGGGAATTACTGGTTAGCATATTCGTCGACTGGGGAGGGTGAAATTGGGAGAATTGGGTTGGAAGATTAGGTTGGAGGCACAGAACAGTTGTTTGTCCACTCGGCACGGTTCTGTTCGTGATGGAGTTGATTTGGTTGCAGATTTCATGTTTGATGGAAAGCTCGGAATTATGTAATCCTTGCGAGCTATTAATTTAGTGATGGGTATCGCTTGATAAGGACTGATTATCTCTTGCAATTTGCTGCGTATTTGATGCAAATCGAGGGGCTGAACGATATGAGAATGAACTGAAGGTAAAATTTCAGTATTTTTTTTACGTGATTGACATTGTTCTTGAGCTCATGGTACGACGTAATTAGACACCGAGGTGTCGTTCAAGGTGTATCAGTAGTTATAAGAAGAAGCTGGAATAGAAGAGAATTAGATTCTTCTAAAAATTCCAGCAATGATACAGCCTATATAAATGAGAATACGAGTATGCTTATTCATTTGGAAAGAAATGCCAGTTGCTCAGTTACTGTCTGAGGACAAAAGAGATCTTGGTAAGGAGATTGAGGTTGGCTCTTCGACGATTAAATTATATCCAACATCCTGTAGATGTGTATTATTTTGTTTAAACTTTATACTGATTATGTAGTGTAGGGAAAGCTTAAATCTGTTAATATAAATTAAAATATTACCATCATCATTTAACCTGTGGTTATAATGGACATAAAATGATGAGTTAGAAATTCCATTGTTAAACCTTAAATAGGAAAACTTGGTCATTAGTTTTAAACGACCGTTATATCTCCTCTATTTTCTCCTGGAACGGCCTTGCGTCTTTTGATAGAAAAAACTTCTTCAATCTATGAGTGGTAGAAGCAAACATTTATATATTTTTATGGAAATGATGAGGTCGCATTACTATTTACGGCTTGGTGATGACGACTCATATTTCAAATCCTAACGAGAACGGTAGCTATGAGAGAAAATAAGATCATTTTTTACTGGTTATAGTGAATAAAAGAGTCTGTTCATTTGAAATAAAATGTAGAAAAAGTGAATGGATGGCAATTTGAGAGCCTTTGAACTCCACATGATACGCTCAGGAGTTCAAATTAGGTCGCTCGCATAGGAGATCTTTCTCGCGGAATTTTCTGCCTCCAATCTTCCCAGTACTGAAGGGTTACATTAAATTACGATCCACTGTATGCATCGAGAAATCAAGTGCAGATTGAGAAATATGTGC
Organism: Ladona fulva; assembly: GCA_000376725.2. Taxonomy (NCBI): domain Eukaryota; kingdom Metazoa; phylum Arthropoda; class Insecta; order Odonata; family Libellulidae; genus Ladona; species Ladona fulva. The sequence continues at coordinate 707,437 of KZ308311.1, forward strand.
GGGTGAATGAGGGTAATTAATTAGTGTGTTGCTCGCGTTCTTTAGCGCGCATGTATGGTTAATTGAGGGCGATGTTGCCTGCATTAATCCGATTCGGATATGTTAAGCCTTGATTTCATCCCTTCGATCACGAGAATTATCGGCAACTGCCACTTCCACTTGGGGGTGGGCGGAAATTATCCGTGATATGTAGCATCGAGTTGCGTGCGATTCCGTCCAATTTGAGAGCGGGTGAACTTGAGCTGCTTTTTTTCCCTTCATTATGGCGATTGCCTAAGGAAGGCATGGAAATAGGCTACGATAGAAAAAATAGTCCGGGGAGGTAGTCAATCTTGTACACATGCTGAGCCTTTCTTTGAATATTATCTTCATCTTTTAATAAAATTTCCGATACAATTCAACTATTAATTAAACAAACATGGAGTATGATAGTAGTGAAAGAAAAATTTTAGAATACGTCTTAAAAAGTTAAAAATATTAAAACAAAGCAGGCCAAGAGTTACAAAGAAATTTATTTATTTTCGTTGATCCATTTGATTTCATCGGTTTTTGAAAAATGAAGGTTTTATCAAGATTTTAATTTTTTTATTTGCGTTATAAATACATGCGTTTAGCGACGTAGCTGTAACTTTTAGTTTACCATTCATACCCCTGGCACACATTCTCAAGTACGCGTCTTCGGTAACAGTTTGCTAAATTCAGAGATTGGTTAATTGAGATCGTAAAAGTACTGATGTCATTTTTCATTGAATAAATTTCCGCGAAATGTATTTAACTGTTAGCATTTGTTTCACATTATTCAATGCAGTAAATACGTTAATTATATCAATGATAGGTGAAAATTCTATGATAATTCCCAACAATGAAAACTCTACGACTCGTTACAATTGGGAGAATTGTAAGTTCATATTTTTTATAGCGATTAAACTTCTTCCCAAATTTCTCACGTAAAAAATCTTTTCGTCTCCGATGCATGAACAAGAAAAGAAGAATCAAAACTTAGATGGTTCTTCATCTTTCAGCTTTCTTAACTTTGTATCGCATCACCTCAATCACACACTCCAAACTTCTCCGAAAGGCTCGGTAACGGTAAAATAACTGTTTCCATTATAAAAGAATTTCCAGTGAATTTCCATTATCTTTTGAAACAAAATTGTCTGTTAGTTCAAGGAACGCTCTCGTACTTGTAGAGGCGGATTAAGGAGGAAACTTGTTTTAATATAACCATCTTTAGAAAGGACTTTACTTTTAAAACAGCTTATTTTTAAGATGAAAGGTACAAGAAATTTAATCAAGTTTGGACGGAGAAAATGATTTGCGAGAATATCTTTTCGTAGAAACCCCATGGAAAATGTAGTTTAGGAAGTACAGAATCGCTAAAAAACAGCAAGGCTAATAAATAGGAGGGGATTCAATCGTAAGTGAGGCTTGAAGCACAAAACTACGACAGGAATTGCTGGGAGAAAATAAAAAAATCTAAATTTCAATTTTAATCGATTTAGTGTCGTTTTATTTAGAGAAGAATTTACCATGTCTTTTTTTCCAATGATAAGCAATATTTAGTGTTATTAGAGTATATAATGTTGAGATATTTAGAGTTATTAGAGTATATAGTATATGGAGTTATAGTATTTACAGTTATTAAGTTAGTGGAAAGCATTCTCGTAGTAGTAGTATTGTTAAAAGTGCTTCGACAGTTTAGGTCATTTCGCACGTAGGCTCCAACCGGGAATCGAACCGGGACCGCTTTCGCCGAAGTCGAACGCGTTGCCTACTTGGCTATCCGAGCATTCTCTTGACCACTTCCCTAGAACGGCCTTCAGCTGATTGTAGCTAATTTTATCCCTGCCTGCTTGAGTATATCTCTTTAAATTAATTTTTAACTAAATATTTTTAGAGCCATTACTTAAGAAATTCTCTAGCAATTCTTAGATATGTATTTGAAAAGTTGTACTTAATTTCAAGAAGAGGCCTTATCCATGGTAATTGCTAGTTCTAACTAATTTTCTATTCTAATTGAAATTAAGTATGTTATTATTTCTTCTTCAGTAACGCTGTATACTGACATTACTTACTATTTCCGAGAATTTCAAGGTCGACCGCAGTAAAAATTTGCGGCTCTAAGAGTTTCTTGGTGTATCATATATTCTCCCGAATTTCCGTTTGTCATTACTTTCCTTGCATGGATTTAATTTCGTTACAGACTGTTTTGTGTAATCAGAAGATTATACATAATAAGATTATAGTCTCATATATTTACCGACATTTATTTCTGTGTGTACGGAAGGCAAAGGTTTCTTATTTACAGCAATTAATGAGGACTAACTACAGTCAATTACTCTTACAGTTAATTTCGGCATGAAATTTTTTTTCAATGTTAGAATTTTCCTTTTCATGTATGAAATTGCCGTTTAAGCATGGTTTCATGTATTTTCTATTATTTATAGAATTTTATTCTCTATTACTTATATTTAATTTGAGGAATTTTCTCGAAATTTTTTAAAAATGAAACGTAAATTCACGTAATATATTCTCTCTACATCGCCTGATAATACTCAAATTATGAACTCTCGCTTTATGTACCATCGCTTTGAACGAATTCATTATTGAAGCCAGGTGTACAGTGCAAGAACGTACCGTAATGTTAAAGGAGGCTGAAGCTTTTAGCATCACTGTATTCAGTAATGAAAAATGAACTAGTACAAACGTGTTTAAATCGCACTTAAAAGTATTTGTGTCGAGGGTACATATCACCATGGATTGGTAAAAAAGTGTAATGGCTGTAGGGTACAACCGAATGCATTAACAAGTCATTTACGATGCACGGACCGGACACGTTTTCACACGAACATCCATAGACAGAATGAGACCATCGCTGTGCCGGAACATCGCCAAAAACAAATAAACGTGTCCAATAAGAGTGACAGAAATCGTCTATAATTTGTACCAGTCCGGGCTCTCCGAAACGTAGTAGCGACGCGACCACGGACCTTTTTCGGGCTGAAAAACGGAAAACAACCGAAAAAGATATTATCAGCGGGGATCACCGAATGTGACCCCAATGGAAAGCTCTACATGAAACGAGAATCGAATCCCTCTTGTAGACTCATAAAGAGAACCCTTTTTATTTTCTCTACCATTTACCCTCCTTCACTTTCTTTGACCTTCCCTTCATTCTTCTCTTTCGTTCCCTTTCCCGCCCCTTAGGACTTTTTATAGCGCCGCTCCCGCACGCAAGAGAAACGAACCGCTTACTCCCTCAAAAATAAATTGTAATCGAGAGTCTCTTTGTTTTTCCGATTTTCCCCAGGACGAGCTTTTCAATAAATGTGACCGTGAGTGAACTCTCCATTGTCCTGAACGAGGGGAGCCGCAGGCGTGAGCAAGGACGGGAAATATCGTGAAAGAAATAGGGGTGTAAAGGACGGAAAAATTAGAAGGGATGATAAAATACGTAACGTGGCGTTTCCGTGTGTGCGGGGTGTGGGGGAGAAGGGTCGAGAAAGAGTAGTAGGTGGAGAGGGAGATGGAGATGGGAGTCAGAGAGGAAAAAGATATTGGGAAAGGGAGTTGAAAGAGAGATAAGATAAGATAACGTGTTTATTAAGAGGGTCTTTATACCAATACCTCTTCTTCCGTGTAACAACATAATTAAGTAAATGAGAGGACTAAATGTGCGTGGATCGGCGAGGAAATTGGGGACTGAACAATTTATGGACAAAACCAAAGTTTTTGAACAAAAGAAGCCCTCTTCCTCTCTCTCTTAAAAGAGAAATTCTTTTAGGGGATACGAAACAGCGGAACAATGTCCTGGAAAGGTAAAAGGCAGAGTTTGGCTGATTAAGAAAAATTATTTTCGCGACTTTAAAATATGGAATCAACAGCTCTTTTTTGGGTCAGTTAATTATAATGCAGTTAATTATAATTTTCAGGACAGTTAGTTACTGTTGTGGAAACAGTATTGTTAATAGAGCTTCGACTTCTATGGCATTTCGCACATGCTCCCAGCAGGAATCGAACCCGGAATCCCTTCCACAAAGTGAAAACGCGCAGCCCACTTGGTTATCCATGAGTTAATTATTGTTATTTTAATCGTTCCATAAACTTTTTCATCATGGTTCACTTGATTATGTCATGAGGTAGGGATACATACGATTTGCAGCTAAGAAGTCAAGCATTAAATGATCGAAAATTCATATTAGATTATTCCTTAAAAAAAACTTTTATAGTAAATAAACACAGTGAATTTTCTATGCGGAGCAGTGGTCACTGATATATTAACCTTAAATATGTATCTGTTGTTTTCTGAGGGCTACATGTGGAATCATCAGGCCGCCACAAGTTGTTTATTACATATGCGTGTATGAAAACGAATTGAGGAAGAAAATAAATTTTATCACCGAATAAAAACATAGGAAAACATTTCTGATTGTATTTTCACTTGATTCAGTAAATAAGACTGAAAATCATGATAAGTTAAATGTCGGAGTTTATGTGTATGTAGAAGGTTGCATAGAAGGACAAATAATGCCTGTAGTACCCCAGCTATGGACTGAAGGGAGAGGGATCATGGATAATGGGTTCAAAGGCAACAGATGTTATTTCGTGGAAAATATTGAGGACAACTTGATAGTTATCTCCAGCCCTCTGGGGTGATTTTTGAGAAATAAAGCGGACCCTTGCGTAAATACTGAAGTAGATCGAATTTCCGACGGTATTTGACAAGAATTGAATGTTTGCGGCTGGCAAAGAAAAGCTGCTGGAAATTTAAGCGACGAAAGGTAGGGGGAAAAAGGCAAAACATAACATCCGAATTAAATGGAGGCCACCGTTTCCAACCATCCTTTTCGCTTACACCCGACCTGGTATCACTCGAAAAATATTAATCCGGCCAATTGATTAAAAAATTACGCCGCGGAAAAAATTAGATATATTAAGTAGAAGACGTTGGATGGGTGGAAGCGGGGCATAGGAAATATAAAGAAAGAGGTTTAAGGGAAGACAAAAAATAAACCTTTTCACTCGGGGCACACATCGACCAAGAAAATGGGCGTGAACCGGAAAACCCAAAGGATGAACTTCAGGGGTGTGAAAGAGGGGACGTTTTTAGCGTTTGAGTAGGATAGAAAGAGAGGGAGGTGGGAGAGAGAAAGAAAGGAAGTTGAAGTAAAGTAGGTTGGGAGATGAAATTATGGAAGATGGAGGTCGATGTGAGCGGGCTCCTAAGATTGGTGGAAGTGGGAGTTTTTTCGAGAATGAGAAGGTGGAGCGGTAGGCGGTGTGTGTGTGGCACGGGGTGGAAAATTTAAGGGGGCGGGCGATGAAGGAGGAATGGCAAAGGAAAGAGAATCGGATAGTGGATTCAGAAGGGAAGTTAAAATGGGATGGTCTTGATGGATGGCGAGAGAAGGGAAAAATGAGAAAAAAAGAGGCCGAAATGCGGCGTTTAGACGGAGAGAGAGAAAGGAGGGGCATGCGAAGTAAGTAAGGGATGAATTCGGATGGAAATGTTTTTCAAGGGGTCGGTATTGAAAAGGATGTGATGCGGTATGGAGAGAAAAGGGAAGTGATGAAAGGATTGTAAAAGGGAGTAGATTTGAAAGAAAGGGTTCCGTCGGGATATTATGAAAGTGTGAAGAGAAAAAGAGAGAAAGTTGGATTGAAAGCGAACAAAAGAAATAGAAAAGCGGGGAAATTTAAATTACTCACTTACTTTAGGATATAGAAAGTGAAGTAACCAACTCCTCATCTTCAATAGTGTACCTCACTCCTCATCTTCAATAATGTACTTCTCTCCTCATCTTATGCAGCTCGTGCGCATCATTCTAACTTTGATGTTTTTGATAGCAAACGATGGAGGACTCTAAATAGTCCTCCAAACTGAATAACAACAGAAAAGTACAAAAGGTCTAATACGAAAATTTGAGGTAGGAAGGAAGAAATGTTGGGAAAACCATCGGAGAAATGGATGAGAAAATAAGGCGCAGTGATAGTGCGGCTAAAATGGAAAGTTGCGAGTGAATGAAAGGCAAACAAGAGTTAGGAAAGTAAGGAGTTACATGAAGGATGTTGGTGGAGAAAGATACGCAGCGGAAATGGGAAACGGTAAGAAAGCATAAAAAGGAATGAAGAAGTAGGATTTATGATAATGCAGGAAAACCAAATTGGTATGGAGTGTTAGAAAATGCGATGAGATAGGGGTCTGAGATCGGGGATGAATAAGGAAATAATGTAGAAAATTCAGCGTATATTTTGCGGAGAAAGAGGATATTTAGAGGATGGATGGGACGGGAAAATAGGGGCTAGAAATAATAAGAAACTAAATGTGGAAAATTGAAAAAAATTGTCATAGGATAAAAGAAAGAGGAGGATGAATGTATGAGGAAGGGAAGTATTCTAAGTATTTAGGGAAGAAATGAGAAATTCACATGGGAGTTATGTTATACATGAGCAAAGATTGGTTATAGTATACAGGTTGATAGAACGTAGGTGTTTTTGTGTTATGTTGTAAGAATATGGGAGATAGCGGATGATGAATTTTGCAAAAGTGAGAGAAGGCGAGGCAGACTGGTTAAGTGATGGGAAGAATGGAAAAAGGCAGAGAAAAGCCGGGAATTACGAAGAGGAACATGCAATACGAACATCGTTCGAGCGCGAGGGATAGTGAAGCGAACGAGGAGACGCGATATTAGGCCAAGGATTAGAATCACGAGCAAAATAGAGCGAAAATGAGGGACAAAGGAAATCTTAAAGGAAGATAGCATTAGGAAGTGTTTTCGGCGAGGCCTGGAAGGAACGAACAGGGAGAGACGGTGTAGCTCGGTTAAGCGGAAGAGAAAAGAGCGGACGTATTGGGGGTAAGAGGTGAGACGTGAGAAGATTGAAGGCTCTGGTGGGAGGAAATAAGGTGGCCCAAAGGAATAGCGGGAGGGTGAGGGAGAGAGAGGGTTGGTCGGTTGATAAGAGTGGTGGGGGAAGAGACACAGGAGATCAATACCCAGCGAAAAGATGTTCCATCCCTAGTTCTCCCTCTTCACCCCTCTTCCCCGGCTTGGGATCCTCTGAGATTCTGTGCGTGTAGGGGTGAGAGAGATCCGTGGAGGAGACCCAATGGGCCAAGGAGACAATCCCACACGGTATAGAAGTAGGGCCTGAGGCGTGAAAAGGAGTAGTCCAGCAGGGAATGCTTGAGAAAGATGGGACTGCTGGGAATATCTGGGCGAAGAAAGAGGTCTTTCGCTGGAACGGAAGGGATGGCTGGAAGAGGGTGAGGGTATTGCCGCGAGGTCCCAAACAAACCCACTCCATAATCGATCAATTCTACATCGCTTTTGAGTGAATGACTGGGGAAGAACAGGGTGACCTCTGTGGCAGGCTTCATTCTTTCCCTCTCGGGTTCTGATATTTGGAGGGATTTTTTTTGCGGAGGATTGTGGAGAGGAAAGATTAAGGAAAGGTGGTCTTTGGAAGAGGACGGGGAATCGGGTGAGATCGTCGCTATTCTTTTCCCCTTCCATCATTTTCCTTGCGCGAGGAACCACTTTCGCGATCTCCGCTGTCAATAGTAATGAGGTCTCTGGGAGGAAATGATACTTTTTTTTCGCCTCATCTCCGCTCCTTACGGCACCCGTTGAGCACTTTGCCCGTATTCCTTCTTTTTGCTTATTTTGCACCTCGTCGCTTCGGTCATCATTTGTTCATTTTCTCTGCGCTCAAAGAGGAATGGCGGCTTATTCAAACGTAGATAACAAATGATAAGCTTGCTTAGCTCGCGGATTCTGACGACTGATATCTAACGGCGGTGTTTCCACTTTGAGGAGTTGAGTCCTTCTTTGAGGAGTTTTTACGGTTCTGAAGTCAGAATATTCTCTTTTAATTTTCTGTTCAGGGAAGAGCCATTCATGGAAGTTGTTTTTGCGGTCTTCTTTTGCCGCTCAAGGTCCGCAAAGTAACAAGCTAAGAACTCGAGCGGTAAATTTCGCTCGGGTTGTTGAGTCTTCGGATTCTTCGTTTATTTTTTAGAAACTATCGTCCTTAGTTTTCTTTTCGCTTTTGCCTCGCGTGAAATTTTTCCGGTGAAGACCAGAGATGGGAAACTCGCGGCCTTTTCTTCACGTACCGAAACAAATGTATAATTCGAAATAATATTCTACACCGATACCGTTTATAATTTAAACTTAAAATAAAATATACAATATTCTTTTTAGTCCTATTAAGAAAACTAATTTGTTTTCCTTCATACGGTTCTGAAGTTGAACTATTTGAATGTAGGCAATAAGCCAATCAAATGCGGTCCGTTAGTTCGGTATATATATGCGGTATAATGGTTTCCTACGCGGCCAAATGGTAGGTATGAACATGTGGCCATTCAGTAAAAATTGGCCCTCAACTTTGGTGTAGGATATTAATTGATTTATAAAGTAAACTATGAGCTATCAGTTTATATTTGTTGTAACAAAAATTTTCTACTTACTTTGCTGATGAATGCCGATGCACAAATTGGACTACAGAGTACATATCAAACGAAAACAATCAACTGTTATGACATCTTTGTACTTGCATTCGTTTGATTCGTTTTAAGAGGAAAGGATTGATGAAAGTCAACTTTGCAATAAGAGATAAATAAAAGGAAGAATAAAAAGGGGTGGAAATAATCGTACTTGCTATATCGTGATTTCTTTCATTTTTAAGTATGTTTACCTTCTTATTTTGGTTAATAAATATAACTTAATAAATAAAAAAATACTAAAATAGGTATTGATGCAGAGATTATAATTTTGCAATTACTTTAGTCACTCTCAGCTCTTTGACTTTCTGGTCCCTTTGACATAAGACAATCATTTTAGTATTCAGACGATCTAAAGGATTAAGAGGCCGGAGAATTGGGATAACTTCGAATAATAAGCAGGAAGCATTTTTGAAATGCTCCTGCTTAATGTAAGTGAGAAAACCTCAGCAAAAGGGACATGAGAAGATCCAATTAAATTTATAGAAAATAAGTTTACGGAAGATTAAATAGTTACGACTTCTTTCAACTTAGATCGATCTAGCATTTAGTGTAAAATAGAGATCTGTGTGATGACATATCGTTTTAAATACTCTTTTTTTCCGCAAACGATCCACATTACGAGGTATGAACCATTGAATTACGTTGATCGTTAGGTGTTTATACTACTTGCCACACGCCGAGCATAGTTTGAATGCCAAAGAAGGTTTAGCTATGTTGCTAGATTGATAGGGAAAAAGTTTGACCAGCATTTTCCGATTATGCAAGAGATATCTATAAGATCATAAGAGATAAGAAGAGATAAGTCTATAAATTCAAGGTGAAAACCTATTATGAACTGTTCGAAATTAATCAAATATCCAGAATTATTAAATCACTATGAGCAAGATTCTTTTCCTAGGAATGAAATCTCTGTCCACATAAAATGCGTAGGATAAATGGTGCAACCATTCTCTTGGAAGGATAACACGATGCTCACGTCACGGGTAGCCCAGTCGACCGCTTGAAATGCCTGATTCTCGATGGCGCTAAATGACAGAGATCAAGCTGTGAAAGAAAACGGAAGCAGCCATAACGTACATGGACGTTTGTGATATCAGAGGGGATGCTTTCCGTGTCAGAATGGGCGGGGCATAGATTGGGAAGATTACTTTCATACCGATTAGGGTGCAGTGGAAGCTCATGATTGGAATCGATCATGCGCTTGATACTGAATGATAAATTCCGCCTAAAGCTGTTATGACTTCAAGATACGGAGAGCGCAGAACCATCGTCATTATCCAAGCTCATAAAATCTTTGGCGTTCCCCAAACAACTTCTGGAACCACTGATAGTTTTATTATTTTTCATGGCTTTTTGAAATCCCAGCTGTAACTGGTATCCTAAAGAGCTGATTTTTGTATTCACAGAAGGTCATATTACCTACTATAAGATACAACATAATATGTGTATGTAAGTCTATATATAAGTATGCATTGTATAGCATTCTAAGCTATCGATGATATTCCTTTAAGACGTTGTATCAAAGTTGTATAAAAAAGAAAGCACTTGTATCAAAAGAGATGGAATAGTAGTAACAGATAAGAGCAAGCAAGTCTTAATTTACTACTATCGAATTTTGCGTACGTCTTCGGAAAACTCAAATACCAACAGATTTTCGTAAAGCTGAAGTTGGTTTTAGGTCGGGTAATCTGGTTAATATCGGTAATTTATTTTCATTGCCTATTCTTATTCTTAAATTGCAATTGATGTTGTCGACGGTTTGAAAGATTTGTTTACAAGTTGTGATCTCTATGCCAATTAACCGTGATTGACAAAGGATATTTGCAACAATCCGCTTATTCCCTTTGCTGTCAGTGCAACGGATGGTCAGCGCAAGTCTAATAAACGGGCATATGAGGAATTGAGACGTCTATTAAGAAGTGTTTGCTGATGAATTTTCAATTCCCAGAGGGATAGCAACTCTTTCCATCTTGAAAGAAGCATATTCATTCGAAAAGTTAGTATATTAATTCCTAATCAAGGGAACAAGGGATAACATTTTGCTGATTTATATAGAAAACCTTGACCCTGCTACCATATCTTGATGAATGAAATATTTATCATTTGTCTTTTGGTACGGGATGAAGTAAATGTATCTTTTATATACCTACATTATGTCTTTTTTATGCTATTGTCTCAATCTTGTTCACGACTGTGATGATATGAAAGCTACTGAGGTATGAGTTGAATAATAGCATTAATTAAGGATTCTCCTTATGCAACGTTACGAAAAGTGCAACTCGTAGAGTCATTGTGCTTCACTAACGCGGGCTTGTTCTGCTTATGGGATTCTGGCTCAGTGAGGAAAGCAAGGGCAAACTACCCCACTCCTCATCTCACATCGTAAGCCTCATCTCCCTCTCCTAACTCTTCGTAACTGATGGTAGAGGGGATGAGGTTCCTACGGGTCTTCGGGCTGAATACTTGTCAGACAGATATAGAGAACCTAATGATTCTTATGTCCTGTTGTAGATGCGGAACCGAAAATACGAGACTATTACATCGCGGGAGATTATATCAATGATAACTTCTTAAATACAGGCGATCCTCGATAGTGATATTAGATTCATATTATCTGAAGTTTATTTATCTGAATATTAAATTCCTATTTTTCCCCCAAAAAATTCAAAATTATTTTCACATCTTTTGCATGAATACTTCAAACATCTCGAGAGCCCCATGATTCCTCAAGGAAGCGAAAATCAGAGATTTATTCCGGGAACTTTAAAATTTCGAGAACATGAACTTTCGCCTCCGTTTCCTGAAATATTGCACCTGAATGTTTTGCGGTATTCGTGTCAAAATTCTTAAATATCGAGGTCAACGTTGCTGCATTAAAGAAATTCACTTCGAAATCGGAGCTACAAGAAAAGCACGCCCAAGAAATCCGTCCGCGGCTTTGCAAGATTCGGAGAAAGCCCCCAGAGCGCCGCTCTTTGGTTTCGTGCTGACAACGATGAAAAGGTTTTCTCAATAAAAATCACCCCTGGCTCTACTTTAGAGGAGGAAATGGCGACCTATTAGAAACCAGTGCAGTGCATAAGCACGTCATAAATTGGCAGTTACGCAGTGCGGTAGTTGGAGACCCATTTGGATGGAAAAAACGAGCTATGGAAAATGCAGCCAAAAAAGCCTCCATCTTTCTTTTTCCTGTTCTCCATTCCGCCATAATCTTCGCAAACCGCACGAGAGCGGTGGCGACATAAATTGCCCGAGGAGCAGAGGCATCTCGCCTTGCAACTCCCGAGGCTGGAGATCCGAATTTGCCGCAAACAGCGAGGTTACGAATCGTTGGAGCTTTCCGCAGAGCTCGTTGAATGATTCAAAAGGTAAGGATAGAGCAGAAACATCGGAAAATTAGAATTTTGGCTCACGTTACGAATTTTTCGGTCTCAGCCCCAAATAGAGAAATACAGGTGTGAAAAGGTGTTATTTTAGGTTCTCGATCCTCTATCTCTAATGTTTTACTCCTATGGACAATATCTGTACACTAAATTCTCTTTTTAAATTTCGAAATTTGTGAATCTTGTTTCTTATTTCCCACACTTTTCTGTATGACTACCGCATGTACCAACTGAAATTTAAGTTTTTAATAACATTCAAAATATTTCGGCTATTTGTAAACAGTAAATGCAGTGTGATAGAGTAAAAATGTAAGTTTATATACATTTCGTCAGGATTTATGCGACAAATTAGCAACTAAAGTCACATTACGAGGTGAAACAATTAATTTATTCTGTTACCATAATTGTAACAAAATCTTTTGTTACCTGCAAGAAAATTGCTGTAGAAACTAATTATGAGCCTTAAAGCTTACAATAATGAACGAAGAAAGTAATGAATCAAGAAGCGTTGAGTTTTTGCATGAACGTCGCATCTACTTGGCTTACCTTACAAATGAATAATATATGACGACATTTCTATCTAAGAAACTATCCTTTATATTACTTTCCAATGTAGATCCCGTTTTAATATTCCATACATTAGGAGTGCTGTATTAATCTGTACAGTTTCAGTGATATAATGAACGCTTGTGTGCACGCATCACTTACGCAGACTACATTTTCCTTACTCCTGCCATTCTCTTCCGTCTATAAACAATTAATAGCCAAACATAAACGTTTTGAATCAAGGTATTTAAAGTGGTAACTTTAGAAGATGTCTGTTTTGAATATGTTGCATAATTACCATGTAGTAATGAAGACGAAAGTTAAATCATAGTTTCATAGGGCTTCATTTTGCGAATAAGTTATTTTGATTACACGGGTCACTAAAACGAATCAAACCAAAGCATTAAAAATTGTTCGTGGTCAAACAAAATGGTATGTACTGATGGCTTAGGATTGCAGGGGTCGCGTGTTTCATTTAAGGAAAAGGTAAGAATCATAGAATGATGTATTTTTGGTGCAATTTTACCATATTTACTGTTATTCAAGAGTAACTGAAGTGTAACATTCATGAAAACATTAATAAATTATTCCTCACAATTAGCCGTTACAGTCTTTTTTTCTCTTAGGAGATTGTGAATTCCCTGAAATATTTTTCGCAATCAATTCGTAGATAACATAGATTACCAAGGAACCGATTCCCGATTTAACATCCCTTAATTTAAGGCAGTGGAAATCCTCTCCTACAATACGTAAATCTGTTATAGGGTGACAGCAGTTTCTCTAACATACAAATAAGACTGTCGTATTCACGCGCTTCATTTAAGCGAAGCCTCTGTTACATTATTTTTACCGCACCTGATACAACATTTGTTCCTCCTACCACAATCGACAGAGACTTCGGGGAACGGCTCACAAAGCTCCGCGTGATCTTTCGATAATCCTGAGTATTTATTAAAAGAGAAGATCGATACATTTTTCTCGTAGATCTGACGCAAAACGCCACCTACGTACAAGCAAGGCAAAATTTTTAGGTTGGAAGAGCTAAAGAGATGGATAGGGGGAGGAAATGGGAAGCCAACGGAGTTAGAAAAATCCGCTCGCATTTTCATTTATCTTTTATGCCGCGAATTTCTGTCCCTTTATTATCAGATTTACGGACCCGCACGTCCCCTTCTCGAGTTTCATTTCCTTCGGGATCACACGCCCAAAAAGATTCCCTCGTTTTCGTTCCGGAAGTTCTTTCGGAGTACCATCGCGAATTTCCCCGCTTATGAAAAAGGAAAACAGAAGCGGTATAAATAATAACTCGGCGGATGTCGCCCGTATCGGTTCGGTTTTGTTTCTTTTCTGCACAGGAAGGGTTAAAAATAAAAGCAATCGAGCCGACCTTCAGATCGATGTTTTCTCGCCATTTGGGAGAAGAATGACTTTCGAAATACGTGCCTTCCGTTCGACCTCATGACGATTTCGCACAGAATATCGGTCAAAGGTTTTGAAAGGGAATACTTCGATGTGTACGAGGTTGATGCGGTTCGCGTAACCGAATCGAATATAATTCTTCGAACAACGAACGGACGGTATACGTGAGTCCGGTGGGTGAATCGGAGTAAATTTTTCTAGCTTCCACATCGGAAAAATTTCCATGTTTCAATTAGCATCCGAACTGCCGTCTTGCTGCGAAGATCGAGTGTAACACAATGAAAGCCGATAATTCAACCGTGCAGTATTTCTCCCATGGGAAAGGGACTTTTCCAAGCTAAGGAGAGTTCGCGTTTCGGCTCCTGTTTTATTATTTTTACCTCCTCGTCATACGCTGCGGAGCGTAGAGCGCGCAGATGTATAAACATAAATTCGGGCCGACTTCCCATCTTTCTTTCCCATTTTTTATGCTCGTTCGGCGCCACATTTTTGCCTCACCGTGCCTTTTCCACGGCCCACGTCACTTTTTTGTTTTCCCTTCGCGTGCTCTTGACTCATTGCTCTGCATCGGAGAATGCATACATGTGATATTTCCGTCCTCCTTTTTTTCTAACTCGTCTTATACAGATAGGGAATTTTTATTCCGTTCTTCCCTTTCATTTCCCATAGCGTCAATATTCCTCCTCATTTTATTCTCTTTTTTGTCCGTGTCTCTCACGAGAGTTATCCGCTTTTTAGGTTTCGTACCAACCACGATACCGCCTCTAATTTTCATTTTTCTCCACTCTATTGCACCCGCTAACCTCTCACTTGCGACCTTTGCTCCCTCATACACTAGACCCCCTCCACTGCTATGAACTCAACTCTTAAACTTTCTCTTCATTTTTCCCTCTTTCCTCCGCACCGCAGGCCGTTATTCATTCCCTCTATTTAGACTTCGGAATTCTTCCGCGCATTTTGTATTCATATTCTCGTTCATCCTCGTGTTCCATCGGTGTTTCATTCGTTTTATTGTGTTGTGATTTTGCTCCTCTTCTCTCCTTCCTTTTGTCACGCCTAAGGTATTTGATTTTCACGGCATATGCCACTCACGACGAGTTTGCCTCATGTCGTTCGTCAGATCCGCGAAATATGAATACAGATTGGCTCTAATTTGCTTGTCAAAATGCGGAACGTTTCAAATCTGTCGCCCCGAAACCCGCCGAGATTTCGTCAGAAAGTCTTCAATAATGATCACGAAGGGAAGATACGATTCGAAGTTAATTAGTTTTCAGAATAGCGGTCATGAGGAAGTATGGAAGGAGGAAAATATGTACGCCCGTCAATACGGCCAGCATTCTTTTTAGTGCATCGAATATAGTTTGGTTGTCCAGTCTAAGTTTCCTTTCTGACACAAACTTTTTACGATTATTCTTTGTTTAGTTTGGCATATTTTATTTGAGATTATAGATTTGCATTAATGCAATGTCTTGGCAATGAAAATTCTTTATGAATTTGTTCAAACTCCAATAATTATGTCTAAATCATAGTTTCGTTCTAATGCTTTTGGTGGTTGATGTAGAATAAAATTTAAAGTATTTATTCATTTCATCTTCTAATCTCCACGTAACCACTTTTCATTCAATGCACAGGCGAACTTCAGCGTAATATTTCTTCTTAATAACCATTGTTGCGTTTATTGTATATATCTTAGTTGTAAGATTCGATGGACATTTCACGTTACTGTTCATCCAAATTGTAGCTATTACCAGACCAAAATAGATAATTGGATTGGAGCTTGCGTGTTTTGATGCCATGAAAATCTTTTCTTTAACTTTGGTGGACAATTTATGAACTATGGAAGTTACTAAAATGTAAACCTCCATGTTAAGTTAAGTATTCTGACTTAATTTAATCGCAAAAAAGACTACAGAGATTTATGGCGAAGAGTTGCAACGATTTAAAAGTTTACTGTACCTAAAAACGTCTTGAATGTTCCCTTGGCCTCCATTACCATATCTTAATGAACAGAGCACCCGACCGGCAATTGGGAGACCAGGGTTCGATTCCCGGTCCCGTCAGGCTTTTTTCAAGTCCATTTTTCCTTGGGATTTTTCCTGGGTGCGCACCATCTTGCGCTAGTTCACTCTTACCCATTTTCCTTGTGAATATTTTTCATTCGTTTCATAGCATAAAAGAGAGTAAAATCGTTCATTTACTTTTGCTTCAACATTGTTCATGGCATTAATCATGCGAAAGCTATCTTATCGAGGGGGTGTAGAGTAAACCAGACTTTAGATTGAATGATTCACAGACTGTGAATACTTTACGTACTCCATTTCATTCCTCCCCGATTTTATTCCTTTACCACCTCTATGCAATATTCCTTATCTATCTTCGCTCCATTAGAAGAAGATGAAGCACACAAGGGAAAAACTCACGCTTACACAAACATTCGAAAACTGGATCCTTTTTTCGTGGTTCTCCATCAATCTTCTCACTTCCAATCGCCTCCGTCTTTTGTCTTAGTCTCGTTATGGTGGCCAATAGGGCTGGAGCGAGCGATGACGTCAAGGAACTCGAAACTTTCGAGGGCTAAGGAACGGATTTTCATCTCCCATTATCGTGCACCATTCATCCGGTGATGGAGAGGGAAGTTCAGAATTCGAGGGAAAGAGAAATATTCGAAGAATCCGCATTCAAACGCCTAAATTATTATTTTCTATTATTCCCAATTCCTTTCCGTTCCGGATTTTTAGTTTCTTCAAAGAGCATTTTTTTATTTCTATCCTACCACTTTTTTGATTAAGCGTTTCAGATTTGCCCTGGGAGTTTTTTCCCTTGATTAAACTCACGTTTCTGTTCTTTTAACAGCTTATATTTTATTCAACGGAGCGAACATTTTGTCTCGTTCGCGAACCGAAAACTGATTTTTATACGTCACATCATTCCTTTTTATTCTTCCGGTTATATGTCTACCCGCGTCTTTGCTCGATGCTTGTTTTCTGTGGAGAGATAACGAAAAGCCTCGTCTTCGTCCCAAGAAGTCTCTTTATTTGTTTTAAAGGTGCTGCCTGTTGCTTTTTCTACATCTTCAATCTTTAGTTGCAACGCAAATGAGATCTTCCTAGTTGAACAGCCTTCTTGTGTTCCGCCAACATTTTCCCTTTGAAGGATCGGCATTGTTTTCGGTTTGTGTACTTTTATTGAATGACGAAGAGAAGAATCTTAGGCTCTTTCAGTTCGGATTTGTTGGATGTTTCATTTTCTTCACTTTTCGTTCGACTTTGCGGATATATATTTTGAAGACGCGCAGCTAAAGCGAATGATTTGATCCACTCCTTTAATTTAGTTTTTTCAACAGTCATTCAAGAAAGAATTTAGCACCAGTATCCAACCCAAATTACTCAGTAATATTATTAGCTGGATATAACTTGCACTTTTAACAATCCTGTCTATGGAGAAATAATACGTCACAAATTGAAAAGTGTGCATAATCTGTCAATTCTGGTTCTTTTAAAGATATTTTTGTGTGCTTTCAATTAAATTTGTTCGTACAAGAAAAGAGTTAAGATGACTTGGCACGATAAGGCGTGCGCCTAGGAAAATTCCCAAGGAGAAACGGACATGAAAAAAAGTCTTACGGAACCTAGATAATACCTACAAAGTCTCCCAAACGGCGCACAGTGGGCTGAAATCGGAAAAAGCCGGACAAAAGTCCAAAATGGCTTTTTTTGAGATACAGATCTGAAACTTTGCATGTATATACACAAATGATTGCTGATCATGGAATGGTAAGTCATTTCTCATATATCCCATCCGTTACGTAGCTACTGAGGCTCAAACATGACTAAATTTCCTAAAACACGCCCGATTGAATTTTTCTTCGAAAATCTTATAAGTTAAGTAGATGGTGGACTTGTGAAAGGATTTTAATGGAATAAAAAACGTAATATTCTGATAACATGGTACTTTCCCTATATTGTATATTAATTTCGATGATCTTGGTCAATATTTGTGCGGTATTACGTCACAAAATGGCGGACGCTTTTTTCAGGCAAAATTT
>KZ308311.1:726317-753003 GCA_000376725.2 Ladona fulva
GAACTTAATATTTTCCAGATTGAAATTTCCATATTTAAAAAGTTAAACGTTGAGTTATTTTTCAGAGTATGATTTGTCTTTGATTACGATTATCAGAAGAAATATATTTTAGTAGGAAATGCAATTTTTGCAGAGAAATTCATCATTATTGCACCAATACTTATCACTGTGACACTAAAAACTATCAGCGTGTATCGATCAATAAAAATTCAATGATTAGCCATGTATTACTATAAATTAACTGTCGAATCAAATCCAAAACCACGCGGCTTCGCATGTCCTTAATTCGAATATATGTGCGTGAAGAAAGAAAACAGCTTGGGATTCGAGGCGTAAGTTTCTTCCTTTTTTGGATATTCCTTCAGATAGATTTAATATGGTATGTAGATAATCTTTCCTCTTAATGTTCAAGTAAAACTGTTCAAGTCAAGTATATGTCTCATATTGTTTTCCCCTTTAAACGTTTAAAATACAAATGCAACGCTGCTGGGGTCTTAAATGTGTACCTCAAAGTGTAAGAAAAATCGGTAATATTTTCATTTAGGAATAAAAATGTCCTATTGCTCGAACTGCTTTTGCAGTGCTATTGTATAAAGGATTTATTGGAAATATTCTAGAAGTGAGTGAATCTAAAGGTGTAGAATACTTGTTTTAGAGTCCATTGTCTGCTGATGGATACATATTTTATTAGAACTTTTAAGACTAAAATATAGCGATGTAGCTGATGTATAGTAGAATTCTTTTGAAAGTTTAGAAGAATTCTATTAAATTTACCGTTCGTTTTACGATGATGCTGACCATTTGACCCTCACAATACAATATATCTCGTGTTCTTGTCGTTTCTCATCTATTCAAGCTATCTGTGACTAAAATTTTACAAAATGGCAATATATTTTACTACGCTAGGTCTCTTTCAAGGGACTACTGGCGCTGGACATTAATTTTAAACGCTCGTCTTTCCTCCGTAATTTAATGTAATTTCTTTCGATTTCACGGAAGAAATGTCTCACCGCACCGAAAATCGGAAGGCGATGCTCAAATGCTTGTTCCACCCGATCGCGTCGTGATCGTCGGCGTGTACGAGAGCCGTAAATAATTCTCTTCGATCAAATAGAGTAGGGTTTTCCTCTCCCCATCCTTTCATCTCCTTCCCTATATTGTCTTTTATCCACCCGCCTAATCTTCCTCTTACATTCCGTCCCTTTTCTTTTCCATGCTTTTCCCATTTCCTCTCTCGTCTTAACGGTTTATACTCCTCTCTTTCGCTCTTTTTTTGTTCCATCAGGTCCCTTTCTCCACTCCCTTTTATGTCTCTCCCGATGCCTTGTCCCATCTCTTCCTTAGCGTCTAACCCTCTTTCCATTCATGGCGTATCCCTCGTTAATTTTTTCATTTTTCCCTTCATCCATTGCTTTACATCAGCTTCTCCTCAGCCCTTTTCGTCGACCTTTACGGCGGATTTAACTTTCGCTTTCCGGTCTCCTCATTTTTTCATGAACGAATTTTTGCGTTCCGTCATTCCTCCGACGTCAAAGCTAAAGCTTCCTCTCTAATTTATACATTTGCTGGCTTCGTTGCCGAGTCAACGTGTAATAGATTTAGAGGATTAACATGCTTGATTGGATGGAATGGAGTGGACGTGCGGGAGGCGGAGGTGCATTAAAAGAACAGTTTAATAATGGTTCGACTTGATCGTGTGTTGATGAGATAAGTAGATCTGAAGTTCGGATGTTAGAATACTGATCACCATTTGCAGATACGAAAAACGAGTTGAAAAACGATTTAATATTGACAAAAGGTACTGTTTTGTGTATATTTATAAATAAGTAATAAATATCTCTGAAACAAGCGTGATAGTTCGTCATCCTATAAATTTCTCTTGCTTAGTTGCTAAGATCCGCAAATTTGTAAATAGACGTCACCCTAGTAGAATATTTATAGCTATTAAACTATCTAAGTTTAAATATAATTTGCAATGGCATATCTCAATTGACGCTTACCCTCGAGTATTCACTAAAAATACGTGGAAGTCGAACCCAACGCCAAACCCAACCAAAGAGACGGTGCCACGGACTATGGTTTCCCAGGTGCTCAACAGCTTGTATTTTACGCGAGGGTAAACGTTAATCTAGCAAACATAACACCTCAACAACGGCTGAGTAGAGTCTAAGTTTCTGACTTAACCCTCTCACCTTTGGCAGTGCTGATTTAAATTGATAAATTCATAAGTAAGAACAGTAAACTCCGAGAGAAAGGGGCGGACTTGCGTTGTTATTCCCTCATAAAAATTTCCATAAATTGCTCCGTAAATATTTACTCTCTATAAATTTTGAGTTGACAGAATCTTAAGAAAGTAAATCGCGTGCTCAGAGCGGAATGCGTGAGAAAGATTTCCTCGTACAAACTGTATTCGAATCAATCAGTAGTTCCGCGTCCGGAAATGTTTGTGGAATCCATACCCACCATTGAACGAGTGAGATAAAACTTCAAGATTGCTGGGGCGAATATCTGAGGCATGAAATTTCTCAAAATAAAGTGAAATGTTTCAAAATATAACAGAAAGACTTCGTATGAAGTCGAGTGTACAACGGAGAGTTTTCACTAATAATAAAACGATGAAATTGGGAACAGAGTGTTGGTCAATTTTTTCGAATCCTGTTTGCATTATCTAAGGGTTCATTCTAAGAGTTATCTCGTAAGACTAAAATTCGCTCGATAGAGCTGTGATAACTTCGAAACATGACTCAGTGGATTACTTGAATTGAAATATGTCGTTTATTATGCTTTGTAAGTAAAATTTGGCAGTTATTTAAATGTACTAAAGGGTTCCGTGATGGTTTTAAGCAACTTAAATCGACCATTTTATTTATAATAAAAGTCACCGAAGGGTTTCATATTGCGGTTACCTCGTATTTTACTGCGAGTAAATTAGGATATTTAATGAAAATAGTAAATGAGAGGTAGATCTCATTTGCATCCCGAGTTTAGGTAATTTACTAATTTGGAAATATTTTCAGACTTATCTCTCTTATGTACATATATTTATTTAAAAATAGGTGTCTTTGATTACGATTATCAGAAGAAATATATTTTAGTAGGAAATGCAATTTTTGCAGAGAAATTCATCATTATTGCACCAATACTTATCACTGTGACACTAAAAACTATCAGCGTGTATCGATCAATAAAAATTCAATGATTAGCCATGTATTACTATAAATTAACTGTCGAATCAAATCCAAAACCACGCGGCTTCGCATGTCCTTAATTCGAATATATGTGCGTGAAGAAAGAAAACAGCTTGGGATTCGAGGCGTAAGTTTCTTCCTTTTTTGGATATTCCTTCAGATAGATTTAATATGGTATGTAGATAATCTTTCCTCTTAATGTTCAAGTAAAACTGTTCAAGTCAAGTATATGTCTCATATTGTTTTCCCCTTTAAACGTTTAAAATACAAATGCAACGCTGCTGGGGTCTTAAATGTGTACCTCAAAGTGTAAGAAAAATCGGTAATATTTTCATTTAGGAATAAAAATGTCCTATTGCTCGAACTGCTTTTGCAGTGCTATTGTATAAAGGATTTATTGGAAATATTCTAGAAGTGAGTGAATCTAAAGGTGTAGAATACTTGTTTTAGAGTCCATTGTCTGCTGATGGATACATATTTTATTAGAACTTTTAAGACTAAAATATAGCGATGTAGCTGATGTATAGTAGAATTCTTTTGAAAGTTTAGAAGAATTCTATTAAATTTACCGTTCGTTTTACGATGATGCTGACCATTTGACCCTCACAATACAATATATCTCGTGTTCTTGTCGTTTCTCATCTATTCAAGCTATCTGTGACTAAAATTTTACAAAATGGCAATATATTTTACTACGCTAGGTCTCTTTCAAGGGACTACTGGCGCTGGACATTAATTTTAAACGCTCGTCTTTCCTCCGTAATTTAATGTAATTTCTTTCGATTTCACGGAAGAAATGTCTCACCGCACCGAAAATCGGAAGGCGATGCTCAAATGCTTGTTCCACCCGATCGCGTCGTGATCGTCGGCGTGTACGAGAGCCGTAAATAATTCTCTTCGATCAAATAGAGTAGGGTTTTCCTCTCCCCATCCTTTCATCTCCTTCCCTATATTGTCTTTTATCCACCCGCCTAATCTTCCTCTTACATTCCGTCCCTTTTCTTTTCCATGCTTTTCCCATTTCCTCTCTCGTCTTAACGGTTTATACTCCTCTCTTTCGCTCTTTTTTTGTTCCATCAGGTCCCTTTCTCCACTCCCTTTTATGTCTCTCCCGATGCCTTGTCCCATCTCTTCCTTAGCGTCTAACCCTCTTTCCATTCATGGCGTATCCCTCGTTAATTTTTTCATTTTTCCCTTCATCCATTGCTTTACATCAGCTTCTCCTCAGCCCTTTTCGTCGACCTTTACGGCGGATTTAACTTTCGCTTTCCGGTCTCCTCATTTTTTCATGAACGAATTTTTGCGTTCCGTCATTCCTCCGACGTCAAAGCTAAAGCTTCCTCTCTAATTTATACATTTGCTGGCTTCGTTGCCGAGTCAACGTGTAATAGATTTAGAGGATTAACATGCTTGATTGGATGGAATGGAGTGGACGTGCGGGAGGCGGAGGTGCATTAAAAGAACAGTTTAATAATGGTTCGACTTGATCGTGTGTTGATGAGATAAGTAGATCTGAAGTTCGGATGTTAGAATACTGATCACCATTTGCAGATACGAAAAACGAGTTGAAAAACGATTTAATATTGACAAAAGGTACTGTTTTGTGTATATTTATAAATAAGTAATAAATATCTCTGAAACAAGCGTGATAGTTCGTCATCCTATAAATTTCTCTTGCTTAGTTGCTAAGATCCGCAAATTTGTAAATAGACGTCACCCTAGTAGAATATTTATAGCTATTAAACTATCTAAGTTTAAATATAATTTGCAATGGCATATCTCAATTGACGCTTACCCTCGAGTATTCACTAAAAATACGTGGAAGTCGAACCCAACGCCAAACCCAACCAAAGAGACGGTGCCACGGACTATGGTTTCCCAGGTGCTCAACAGCTTGTATTTTACGCGAGGGTAAACGTTAATCTAGCAAACATAACACCTCAACAACGGCTGAGTAGAGTCTAAGTTTCTGACTTAACCCTCTCACCTTTGGCAGTGCTGATTTAAATTGATAAATTCATAAGTAAGAACAGTAAACTCCGAGAGAAAGGGGCGGACTTGCGTTGTTATTCCCTCATAAAAATTTCCATAAATTGCTCCGTAAATATTTACTCTCTATAAATTTTGAGTTGACAGAATCTTAAGAAAGTAAATCGCGTGCTCAGAGCGGAATGCGTGAGAAAGATTTCCTCGTACAAACTGTATTCGAATCAATCAGTAGTTCCGCGTCCGGAAATGTTTGTGGAATCCATACCCACCATTGAACGAGTGAGATAAAACTTCAAGATTGCTGGGGCGAATATCTGAGGCATGAAATTTCTCAAAATAAAGTGAAATGTTTCAAAATATAACAGAAAGACTTCGTATGAAGTCGAGTGTACAACGGAGAGTTTTCACTAATAATAAAACGATGAAATTGGGAACAGAGTGTTGGTCAATTTTTTCGAATCCTGTTTGCATTATCTAAGGGTTCATTCTAAGAGTTATCTCGTAAGACTAAAATTCGCTCGATAGAGCTGTGATAACTTCGAAACATGACTCAGTGGATTACTTGAATTGAAATATGTCGTTTATTATGCTTTGTAAGTAAAATTTGGCAGTTATTTAAATGTACTAAAGGGTTCCGTGATGGTTTTAAGCAACTTAAATCGACCATTTTATTTATAATAAAAGTCACCGAAGGGTTTCATATTGCGGTTACCTCGTATTTTACTGCGAGTAAATTAGGATATTTAATGAAAATAGTAAATGAGAGGTAGATCTCATTTGCATCCCGAGTTTAGGTAATTTACTAATTTGGAAATATTTTCAGACTTATCTCTCTTATGTACATATATTTATTTAAAAATAGGTACAAAATGACCCATTATTAGAACGAAATCTATATCGCAACTTAAGAGATTTTAAAGTATTTATTTATATGAACTCTTCTGCAATGCAGGAATGTGAAGAAGAAAAAATATTACGTGGGCGGTTATATAGCAGCAGTACTCTCAATATTGATCTATCGATTCTCGGAGGAAGTAATTAGAATCCGAATTCCAGCAGAAACGATATCACAGGCTACGTGAACTACTTTTATTTCAATGCTCGCAGATGTAATGATGGCGTTTTCGAAGATTTCGAAAGGTGATATGTATGAGGCAGAAAAACCTTTCGATGCAGATCTTATAAGAAGAAAATTTATAATAATAGACACTACCTACTTTTACATCTTCAGCATTTTTCTGGTTCGACACATTTATATATTCAAAGAAAAAATGTCTTCCCCGAAATAAATCCTTCCTCATCTGTATCCTACTATTTATTAACCTTTGAAAGAAAAATAGCCAAATATACCTCTTCTGAGCACTTTCCTCCAATTTAATAAAACGTGACGTTATTGCGAATACAAATATTGTAGAAATATGAAATTCTGCATGAAACATCGAATTTTCATTTTTTTCCATTTTTTCAGGATTTTCTTCCCGTGAGAATTTCAAAATCCTTCGATTTGATTTCACAAAAGACCAATGAATTATTATGCTAACTCTCATTGATATATTGTAGTGATGATACTGGCACTTCTGAAAACTTACAGAGTCGCAATCTTTACTTAGGATAAATTAGTGTTTTGTACCAGAATAAAATGCAATTTTGACGAGTATATTGGTGCAATATAAAAAGATTAATTAAAAAAAATTAAAATGGAACGTACGTATTTCGGCGGATCAACGTCGTCATCATGTGCGTTGGGTCATTACACAAAATTTATTGTGAAAATGATCAGATCTTCTTATATTAAAGTATATTTCTTCATCTTACTTTCGGATGTCGGCTTTATATAAATCTTTACCTCAACTTTGAGGGCTATGTGAAAATTACCTAACATCTAAATTACCTAGCACCTTATAATTGATAGCATTTTAAGAGAGCTTAAAAAAAAGACGCCAGAAGAAAGGTCAACCTAGAAGGTTACTTGAGTAAATTAATTAAGAAATGTTGAAAAAATAAGGAAAAATATCACTGGTAAGGAGATATAAAACTTTAGATATCACTCAGCCGCTTTCATGAAATGCAAACATTGATAATGCCGTGAAAGCTATAAAAATATTTTTCCCGCATTTCAAACTTCATGGCAGTTTTTCTTCTGTAACTAATAACATCTGTCAGAAACTTTCCAAAACTTCATTGGTCACTATTATTATTTCCGTTTATTTCCATTATTACATTTCTAGAATCCTTATTTTCAGAGGTTTATTCGTTGAGTATTTTAATAATAGCTAATAAGAGCCACATCGCAAATGTTAATGAAATCGGAGAAAAGTTTTCATTTCTATGTTGAAATCGGAATAATATCGCCACGAGAAATTCTTCCATTAAGTAATATCATCTTCTTTTACGTGTACTTAGAGATGAATAATAACAACTTAAAAATAAGAGTACTTTGTGATTTCTTATTATATGGCTGAAGCATTGGAGCGAGATTCGCCTCCAACAAGAATTTTGATTAAAGGATCTCTTTAACCGAAAAGTTTCTCGCGGTTCATTGTGTAAAGAGGAGATATAACGAGAAGAATATGAAAAAATCGCAAAGAAAGGTTAAAGAAGGAAGGGAGAAGACCGCAAATAAAAGGCCCAGAATGTGACGAAAAGGTAGGAAAGCGAAAAATATAAATTGGGAATTAGGTATAAATATCTATAAGGTCTTTCATCGGTAGTTACATAGTTTATGCGACATAGAGAGGAAACCAATCGACGGCGTGAATTCTTGAAAAGAACTGAGGATTAGGGGAAAAAATCGTAGCTATAAGAAAAAGGTAAATCCCAGGTAGAGGTAAACAACATATCAACACTGTGTAGGGACGAAACGGTATCACACCGGCAGTTTAAAAGTGATTTTGGCTTTAAACGTTTTTCGTAAGTCACTCTTCTGTCTTCAGTTAAGGAGATCGGAGATGTACGCACACAGATTTCTTGTTATCTCCGAATAAATTATCCTTATCGTATTTTCATATTTGAAACACCATGAAGAACATCGCCTGATGTTCGTTCTGAGAAATATTAGGAATAGCGCCGTTTTCTTCTCTCGATCCTCTCCTTATTAAATAATTTCCTCTCGATTTCTTTACATACCCGATTGCTACATCTTGGTAATCACTCCGTAAAACATCTACGTAAATTTTCGTTTGGGGTATTTGAATGTATTTGAAACGACTGATCGTCGGGTTGTACTTTGACGCCGAGTCGACATTCGTGCGTTTGACCTCCTGAGAATCTGGATTTATCGATCAAACAAAAATATTGGAAATGATCAATAGTTCCACCTCCAAACACTTCATTCTCAAAAGTTTTCCCTCGGAGATGTATTTGATTTTCTGGCTTTAGCACTGCTTGTCGAGTATTAAGATTAAATCGAGAATGTTCTCATAGGGATCCCTTTGGTTTATCCGCCAAAATATTTTAAATCTTTAAATTTTAGTCAGGATTCTCTCATGGTAATTTTGATGCTCCAATTTTGCTCTGGTGTCTCCCGGATAGCCAAGTGGGTAACGCGTTCGCCTTTGAGGAAAGCGATCTCCGATTATATTACCTCAGCTTTCAAACCTCTTTTAAGAAACTACTACTACTTATGGTTTTGTTTTTTGGCTTATTTAAAAAAAATCGACCTCTGCCTGTCATTAAGTAGCATTGGAAATGCGAAGCTGATTACTTTCAGTTTGAAGACTAATTGTACTGTTGAATCCATAAAATCCATAGAAGGTTTGTTAGTAAACGGGCGATGGAAACTTGGAAGTCTTTTAGTGAGCATGAGTGTACACTGTTTGTTTATATACTAATAGTAGTAGTATTTTTTAAAGGTGCTTCGGCAGCTATGGTCATATCGCACGCTGGCCCCCACCGGGAATCGAACCCGGGACCGCTTTC
Source organism: Ladona fulva (assembly GCA_000376725.2). NCBI lineage: Eukaryota > Metazoa > Arthropoda > Insecta > Odonata > Libellulidae > Ladona > Ladona fulva. The sequence goes on from KZ308311.1 coordinate 735,413, forward strand.
ACGCGTTGCTCTCTTGGCTATCTGGGAGCCCGTGTATGTACTTTATGTTATTTTATTGTTTGCTGTGACTTGTAACAAAAGCACGAAGCATTAGATGGAACAATTTAAAATATGATATTTAACTACGTCTTATTTGTATCTCGTGTAGCCCCATCCGCAGTAGGGTAGCCATAAAACAACACAAATGAAGAGATTCAATGAAAATTCTGACTGCTGCTAGAATACACTGGAATGTAAGGAAAAATAATTTTCATCATTTCATTCGATGTTCTGTCGAAAAGCGTAAAAAAAGCTTTTACGTCAATGTCAAGTTTTTAGGTCATTTTGAAGAACCAATTAAATATGAACTGTTGCGTTTTTGACTTGGCGTTGCGCCATAAAATCAGTATGAGAATTTCTCGGGTGAATTTTAGGGAGTGGGGCTTTCGAAAAGCCTCTCACCCTTTACAGTCTCTCCCATACTTTTTATAGAGAAATTTCCACCACTAAATTACTTCTGGGGAATTTTTGGAACGTTCCACATTTCATAAATATTCATCGTAATAAAATCTGTACCATTTTATTCAAAGCATTTTAAGCAAACTTCAAGTAGTGTTTGTAATCATATGTTGTAACGATACTAAAATATGATTTACACTAGGCTTAAGTCAATTGGAAGCTTATTGCCTCATTATTGTTCTTAAAATCCGAATTAGTCATAAATTTCCTTCTTTTAAAAGTTGCTGTATATGTTCTGCCGAAAGAAAAGAAAAGTGGAACGCGGTTAATGAATTAGAGGTTTAAAAACTCTCCGTAAGCCGTATGTCGGCTGGTGGAACTCGCGTTCGGAGGAAAACGAGAAGTTCCGGATTAGAGATTTCTAGGAATCACCGCATCGTCGCATTTTGGAAACAATGTCTCCATTCTCAATGGTTCCGCAATCGGAAAGTAGGATTTCGCGGATAGGATGATTCCTAGAAATAGGTAATCTGGAACTTCCCGTTTGTCTCCAAACGCGAGTTCCACCTGCCGACATACGGCTTACGGAGCGTTTTTAAATTTCTAATCCACGCTATGACCCAATTGGTAAGGCATCACAATGAATAAAGACAATAAATGAAATCTTCCCATATATAGGCATTCGTTTCGTGATATATAATAAACTCGACATTCTACTACTAATGATGTCCATTTCTGTCATATCACCACTTTGACTTTTATTTTTCCTTGGCTTAATTTTCTGAATATCATTATAGAGGTCTTCGACTCAGATCAGTTTAATCCGCAGAGTTAAATATTAGATGTTAGTGAACGGGCAACTTCGATTCAAATGACTCAAATCACGTTTTCAACCTTGAAGATTGTTCTTTATTTTAAACTTCCTAGCCTTGTTCATTTAAGGGATACCGCATACTCACTTGACGTAGATTTGATAAAACTATGCCTTCACAACACCACTTAATTCTTTGACTAAAATCGCTCATAAGCTTGATTTTATGGTTTATTATTTAGGGTCTTAAAGAGGTCTTAAATCACCACTTTCTCATCCCTTATTCTGGACTATACATTCTAAAAAAAATACTATTGGATTGAATAGGCCTTTACTCGATATAGCCATTCGGTTTAGAGTGTATTAAAATGCTACGAGTCTTTCTTTGTTTTAAAATTTTGTAATTTTCTGTGAGAATAACATTCTATAGCTGATGAGTAACACTTGGTTTACGTAAATACGGAAAGGCACTTTATGAGGCAATTCTTTCGATGAAGATGAAGTTGTAGAGTTGAAAGCGGTTACTAATACAGTATGTCTTTCTTTTGATGAAAAATATTTATACATTTATAAGAGATAAACACCAACTATTTTTAGTGTCTTCAAAACTTAAATCATTTATTAAAAATAAAAAATATTCACCTTTTACAATGTTTTATCACAAAATTTTTCAAAATTTTATTATCATCCTATTCAAAAACATACTTTATATTGAAAATATAACACATAACTGCTACATAAATGCTACTTGAAAAGCGAATATTTGTTAGAGTTGAGTTAATCGAAGAAGGTTAATGTCTAAATTATTTTTATGAAATTTAAACGTTAATGAGACGAAAAGCTATGGGTGTTAACTTCTAAATCCTTCGACAATAAATATTCCAAGGAATTTAGCACTCCTTCATTATTTGCACATTCTCTGGGATATTGAAAACTTGCCATTCTTGAGGGGGGGTAGTAGGATTATAGTGATCATTATGTCACTGAAGGCATTGTCTTCTCCATGATTACTACGTAAGTCTTCCACTATGAAGGTCCTACGCTCTAATTATGCCAAGAATATCGATTTCTACGATCATCTTAAATTAATTAAAACGGGTGTAATCGGATAGTATGCTTCCATCAAAGAGAAAGATTAATTTATAACCCGTTTCCACGAAATTTCTCCGATAAACACTTCACCTCGATCTCTAGAAATAATATGAAAATGTGGGAAATGGGTTATTGATTAGATAACCGATGTTACTAAAGGCTTCCAGTTTCTCATTACAGCAGCGATGAACCAGAAAAGTTTCCCTCCATCGATCCGCGTAGAATTCATTATTACCTTCTCTGTAAGAGCGATAATCATATGCAGGGAAGTAATCAACAGTTTTCATCGGTAACTCAAGGAAGGATCCATCATCTTTCTCTTCATTTTCTGAGCGTTGCCTTCTCGTCGTCCTTTCCTCTAATCTACTGCATGGTTCCCAATCCGACGTTTCGTTCATGTCATGCTTTTTAGAAGCCCATTATCAACTGGAAAAGGTAAAGTAATACTCGTGGGAATAATACTAATAACATTTATAATACTAATAATTGTGGGAAGTTTTCTTTTATATTTTTAGAAATTGATATCAGCCAACTTGTCTTCTTTGTACAGTTTTACCGGTCCTCGGTGAGGATGGCAGTTAGCCCTTATGGTCTGGCGGAAATCTACCTGATTAATAACGTTACTATTGGAACACACAGCACAGCTTCACACTCAATAAAAACTTTTATTCTAAACGCTTATGACAAGCGGTTTGACGTGAAGAAAAAGCAATTCAACCAAAGGAGGAACAATGGAACTTACTGAAAGATAACTTAGAAAAAGAGCTCTTTGCAAGAAAATACCTAAAAGGTAGAGAGTTTTAAATTTCATGTTCATTAGTGAAAAAAGCTATCAGACACGTTTATCCAGCAAAACTATTCTTTAGATATCCAAGTTTCACTATGAATATGTGGTAATCGGAAATGATACTTATAACCCTGAAACCGAGGTGTAAAATGTGAGACGAATGTTTTGATTTCGAAAAATTAAGAATTTATGAGAAAACACATCTATTAAATACTACGTTAATTCATTCCTCCGAATTTAATCGTTATCCTATTCATGGTGAGGAAATTGATCCCTAGATCGTTTTCATACTTTATGAAATCTCACTTCAAGGAATTTGCATTATCAAAAAAATAGGGAAGTCTCAATTTACGCAACTTATTTTTCCAAACACCTTAAGTCAACTTCTTAACCTCCAAGGAAAAACGTTAGATCTATATTCCAATGCGGCTTTTTTCACCAAATTTCATTCAAGTCAAACACGCTGCTTCTTTGTGAGTATTTTCCTTCATTCTTTTCATAGCTCGATGCTTTTAGCGGAGAATTTCTCCAGCTTTGAAACCTTTTTGAACAATATCTCCTCTGTTATCTCCATCAGCGTTTCTCCTCGACAGGCAACTTCTACAGGAATAAAATGTACACCCTTTTCCCTCTCTCCCCTTTACTACATTTCTTCAATATTGGTTTTTTATACGGCCAAGGGTTAAACGCGTGAATGGACTTTTATAGTCTGAATTTTCACTCTCAAATCGCCTTCCTGTCTGTCTCTCCTTCGCCTTTTACATCCTCTCGACTTCCTTTCCTTCTCGCCTCTACTTCAAGCGTTCCATTTTGTTCTCCTCTTCATCTTCCTTCTTTCAGTGCCACTGCCAATTTCGCCATTTCAAGTCCCTCTCTTACTTTTTCTCTTCCTCTTCTTTTTTACTTCCTTCTGTCCGCTTCTTCAAGCCTTCCCCACTCTCTCTCTCTCACGGTTCCGTTCAAATCGGATTGTCCTCCATGAGAATCAACAGGGAGAAGCGGAGCAGGAGCATTTAAATCGGGTTTGGAAGGAGGGAAGAGGTTAGATACGTACGACGGATAGCGGAGCTACAGCGCACGCGTCGTTGGCACTTGGCGTTTTTTGCAGAAATGAAAGAGACTGCAAAATGGGGAGAAGTAGAATATCGAGGCGAAGGGAAAATGCGAGGGGTGGAGACCACGCCTTGGGTAGGGCAAGGTTTTTCTAAGTGGCAATCGAAGAGAAATGAGGAGAATTAGGGAGAGAAGAAATGACAAGGGAGGCGGAATGGGACAAGGAGAGAAAGAAAGGGAAATTATTAGCAGTCAGATTAAAGGAGAGAAAGAAAGGACTTAGAAGGGAGAAACAATGATGTAGGATAAATGGGATCGTAATAAGGAACGAGGCTTCGGAGTAGAGATTGAAAGGAACGAGAAATTGGCGAAAGAAAGATATCATTGATGATTGGGAGGGGCTCGCTTAAAATTAAACGCAGCGGCGTACAAAAACATCTATCTAAATATGGAAAATTATGGCATGACAGGTACCTTTTTAGTAATTTTTGTTTAAATTAATTCAGATTAACTATGATTATTATTATTAAAATTCATCCGCTGCTGTTTGATAAAGCATCAGGCGGCATCTCCATAGTTACATGTTATAAAAAATACACATCAATAAATACTACATAAATTTAGAGCATTAATTCACAACATTTTACCAATACATCACATAATATATCTTATGATTTGGCAACAGACAAATCAATCTGGAAAATTAAGTCACGATACCCGTGTAGTAAGCTTTATGTTTGATTAATTATTATAAAAGTTATGAAAGCTCATCTTCTGGTGTTTGACTGAACGTCATTTAGAGTCACCATAGCTACGTACCATAAATATATGTAAATGACATCAATACGTTGCATAAATTTAGAATATTGACTCATAACATTATATATCATTTGATTAATATATCACATAAAATATAACATGAATTAGAAATAAATGTTTACAACTATGCACGAACCTTCAACATATTTATAACATGTTTAGTGATGCCCATTATTTTGTTATTTAAAAATTATTTATGAGCATGTATGTTTATATAATTTTATTTTCATATTCATCCCCTAATTTTTCATTATTTCTGAAAAACTTTGCGTAGATGTATAAATAAAATTGTGTGCATTGTATTAGTATATAAAGTCTACTTCGACTAGTTGTTCTACTAGTTGGTCTACTTGGTGTTTCCACTAGTTGGTTTTTTAGTCGATTGGTCAGTCTTACTAATGATGCTCCGAATTAGTTGATTTTGTTAAATAAGGGTCTGATCAAGGCACATGGCGAAAAGAGGGGTGTATGCAAAATATTAAATAGAATATTAAAATATAAATTGATCGGATTAAGAGATTAACAGATAAATTGCTTGATCGGATTAAGAGAAATTTGAAATGAGGCCTTAAATCTCCATGAAACGTGAAATCATAACTTTAAGCAGACACTACGATCTACAGATATCATTATTAAGAAAGCTTTCCATTTGGAAGGCGATATAAAATAATATTTGGGAAAGATAAGAGGTAGAATGATGCGTAAAAGTAGCGAAGGAAGGATTATAGCTTAAGAGATGAGAGTTTTTCGGTTCAAGTGAGTGCAAAATGTGGATTTTCTCCATCGTTGATTTACTTTCATCCTAAAGGCTTAAAAGAAGGATCAGTTTATGACGGCGACTCTTCAAAGGATTATTTTTATAGTTTCAAACCACAGCGACGAAAATAAGACCGACATGAATCCAGAAAACTCTGCCATAATGGTATGCAAGGGAAAGAGCCATTAGTGCATCAAATAGCGAGCGCGTATTAATTGCTCGAGAGAGAGAGAGAGGAGGAGAGCTTCTGAATGAAATGACGCTAGTGCATACAGCGGTGCGTAAATACTCGTGAAACTGGGTTAAATGTTTACTTAAGGAAAAACAGCTTTATTTGCTTATCTGCTCGGTTTCTCTAGTCTACTCTTTTCAAACTCTTAATGAAGATTCCATTTCAATTCTCTTCTTTTGCGTCTTTTTTGTTATCGTGGTCGAGGTGAGTACGTAAGTAAGAGGCTGGTTTTGCCTTGATCTTAAAAAATCTATCTCATATTTCGCTGAAATCGTTTTAAGGTTCCCCCTATATCACTTTGTCGGTCTCTTTGGCTCTTGAGGGTTTTGAATATTTATGAACCCGGGATAGAAATTTGTGCGATACTCAGTTCATAATAAATTGGATTGGATTTTCATTTTCTCCGGCGTAAATCTATTTTCCCTTGAGGTGATTACCCGAAGATTTTCCCCGCTAAATCTGTTGCGCGGAAATTAGATAATCTCGAAGATAGAATGGTATTTTCAATTACAGCTAGAATGGAAAACCAAGAGGTAGATGGAATCAAGTTAATGCGACATATTCGTATGGAGTTTATCTTTTAGAAAAGGATTCAATGAATATTTCATTTGATGAATAGATTATAATTTTTGGGATGAAAACGCCATTGAGCCTAATCCAGAACATGTCAGAGAAATATGGAGTCCGTGAAAATGTCTTAATTTTCTCTACAGTATAATACACAAGTAGAGGATATTACTTTCTTTTCACAAAATTTTGTAAGATCAACTTGGCTTTGGAATTTAGTGGACTAATTACTAGCCTAAAATAAGGGTTTACTCTTACATTAGAGACTTAGTAGAGAATGTTCAGAACCTTCTTACGAGGTGCGTTCAAGCTCTAATATATCCGATGTTTTCTCTGAAAAGGTACTTGCCCCGGAAAGTTTAAACTGCTGTTACTTTTCGACGTAATAACCACAAAGATTCACACATTTTTCATATCATGCGTCAGCGTCATCAATATGATTCCATGGCTGCTGAGACGCCTTTGCTTTTACATATTACGTTTATTCATTTGCAGTCTACTAATATAATTCCATCCCCATTTCCAGATTAATTTATTTTAAGAATAACAATTATTTTGTAAAAACATTTTGCCGATATTTAGCCTGCGATAAAAAAAAGAAAATTACATACGTTCGGCTACAAACTAAATTTTATTTAAGTAAAGGATAAAGTGATAAAAATTGAGCAATTACTACGAAAATAAATAAGCTAGTTACGTATTCTCATCCTGATAAACTTATGGTATTTTGAGCTACAGAATGGGAAAATGAAAAGTCACTCGTATTCTTTGAGAATTCTCATTGCATACTTGGTTCCGAATGTAGTTAGTGATAATCATTAGCAATATTTATCACCAGCCTGTCCTTTTACTCGAAACCTTTTGAGATAAAAACTGTTCGAGCTAAATCCATATTAACACACTATAAACTAATTGCCTAATTTTATGAGATAATTCTGATTCAGCTCTTTAAAAACTTAGTGTTTAAAAGCTAAACAGATATAACTTATTTCTCATCTATTTATTTTTAATTAATTTTCAACGATAGTTTACTTTAGAGTCGTCTAAAATAGTCGATTAAAGAAGATTAATATGTACTTACAATTCAGTCATCCTATATAATTATTAAGAAATTTCATGGGTATTAATTTCGATATCTCTTTAAAAAGTTAGTGATAGGTATGTTACGTTTCCTTAAAGATTGAAATGTCTCTAAAAAGTTTTATCTGTAACTTCCGGAACATAGTTACAGCAGGATAAGAGAAATGGCTCAGTATGCCAATTAGAGATTTGCTGATAAAGGATTCCTATTTTAGTAGAGAATTTTTGAGAAAGGATTGATGCTGAATTGGAGGATTGCTATCAGTGTTCTTGGCGTCATGATTCGATAATCAAAAGTCATTCCTTGGATTAAAAACACGAGTTTCAATGTAAATGAACTACAATTACAACTCGATCATCACTATTTCATGTTTGGTATTTTTTCAAGGCAATGTTCTCCTATGTTACATCTTCACACCTCATGACACACGTACGCTTGCATTTCATTCAAAGTGTTCTTGGCGGTTGAATTCTTCCTATCCTCTTCGTTTAGTAGTAGTAGTATTGTTAAAAGTGCTTCGACAGCTAAGGTCATTTCGCACGGGAGCCCCCACCGGGTATCGAACCCGGAATCGCTTTCACTGAAATCGAACGCGTTGCCCACTTGGCTATCCGGGAGCCCTCTTCGTTTATTATCCATTATAGGTTAATTATCGTTTTTTGTTTGATGCTGGAAGTTATAGGTTAGAAGGAATCTGAAATTCTTTTTAAGATGTATGTTTAGACATTTTATTAATCTTTATTAGATTTAGTTTTATTTAGAAGCTAGCTCAGGACTGTTTCGACGAATACATTCAAGATTACTAAAAACAGATCAAAATAGAAACGAATCAAAATCTCTTATTTCCTTGGTGAAATAGCTTGAGAGCATTAAATTTTAGTTCCTTTTCCTGATCTCGTGAGCTTTTAATGATCTACATTTTTTATTTTTCAGAGGTGGAGATGAGGCGATCCCTAGGTCTTCAACGTCTTTTCGCTCTACACACTGCCCCAGTGGGATTTATCAACACTGGTCTTCATGAATTTGTCACATGTGGAGCCAGCGTTGCAGGCGGCAGCTGTCCCGGAGGAGGAGGTGGAACTGGAGGAGGAAGTGGAGGGCGCTCTGGATTATTCCACCATCACCATCACCACCATCACCACCACCATCACCATTTCAACCACCAGCACCATCCTCACCAGCAATCAGAAGTCCTCGACGTGCCTTTGGCGGACCGACTCGCCCTTGAAAACGCTGAAGTTAATCAACTTCAGAAGTTAGTCTTGCTGGCTTTTTCTTATCCGAGCCGAAATTCAATAAACCATCGATTTTCAATATATTGGTTCTCAGTTTTGAGAATTTTTGTTTCGATAAAAACCCAAGCAAATGAGAAATGTATCCTCAAAATCTACCTGCCAATCAAATAACTTCTTTGTATTATTATGTTAATGGTTTTCTCTAACCTTACATGTACGCACAGTTGCGACATCCATGTTTCAGTCTTCAGACAAGGTAGTTCAGAAATTTATAAAATCGATGACAATGAATCATTTCAAATTTATAATTATAATTTATATTATATTGCATATGATAAAAAAGTCCAACGAAAAATTTCATACAATAACGAGCTAAAGAAATATTCAATAGGTATATATTACGATGAATAAGTTTTCGGCGAATTTAATAAAAGCTACCTCAATAATTTTATATAATTTGCTTATCTACATGGGGTAATGACATTAAATTGTAGTCTATGTAAGCACGGTGGACACATATTTGCCCATGAATCATTGATTAGGTCATGGAAAAATGTTTTTGTTAAAATATCTAAGACAGAACCATCCATTGGTAACTGTGACGAATTTCATTTTCCTCCTTAGGTTTATTTACTGCATTCCGTGTGTTCATTAATATGAAACTATATATTGTAACTTTCAACGGTCACATCAGTTGCTAAATTTCAACAGTCACATCAGTGGTTTATTTGAAACTTAAATACCAAGAAGTAATATTTTCATACTTTCAAAAAGCTTATGATAAAGAGAATTTTTCTTTCCTATTATTATACCCATAAAAATAATTAGGTTCCAAGATGACTTTTTGAGTCCACCAAGATATTTGTTGTTAATAACAAATTATTTGATCAAATTAATTAGCAGTAAGATTTAGAGGATTTATAAAACATTATCATTATAAGAATGTCATTCCGATTTTTATATTTTTATCACAAACTAATAATGTTCTTACATAGGATGAATGACAAAGTAATACAAATAGTACATTTTTAAAAGTTATAAAACTATCTTTAATTGATCATAAGTCTTCATGATGTAACAGTATAACATAGTATATGATATTCAGATCACTCACATTTATTGTGCTTTCCTGAAAAATTTCTTGAAGGGAAATTGCAGAGCTCCAGGATGTAATAGTTGACTTGCAGAATAGTATAGCTGAGATGAAACCATCATGGCTTTGGGGAGCTGACGAAGGAGGATGTCAACATCATCCAGCAGCGCCACATCATTCATACGGAATGATTCAGTCCCCATCAGCCCTCACCTATGGTAGTGATTCAGAGGCTGAATCAGCATTCAGTGATATGGGATCACAGGTCTGGAGGAAAACATTAATCTTCCTATAATTTAAATATCATTACTGATAAGAGAATTAAATTCTTGTGTAACTTAGGTAGTCATTAGAGGATGATACTTTCCCACAAATTAAAGGTAACTCTAGTAAATTCAAATCATAGGATTATCATTAAGTCTATACAAAAGAAATTAATATTGTGTTTATTTGTTTTAGAAATGCTAACTATCTCTAAAGTAAGAAAAGAAATATAATAAGAATACTTTTTCAGTATTTGGCCCATGTGCATATCCTGTATCATTGCCATATACATAACTTACTTTTGATTTTCCTATCATATCTTTGTTCTGAAAGCATGGATATACTACAGAGTTATGTTTGCTTTCTCTTACTTTTAGTTAACTTAAGAGATAAAAATGAAGTATATGATGGCAGACATCTTTGAGTTGATCCATCCTTCCAACAAAGCCTATATGAACACAGGCCACAAACTGGAAAAGCATGTTGTATTCTAAAAAGAAAGGTATATTGCTCATATATAGTCATCATGGCCAACTACTGCTATATGTCTGAATAAATAATGGCAAAATTGCTATTATTACACAAGGAAGGGTATAGGTGACTTAATTTATGTAAACCCATGCACCTAGGTGAAATCCCAAAGAAAAGCAGAAATAAAATATGTCTGATAGGACAAGAACTGAAATTTGGAATCTTCCACTTGCTGGGCAGAGGCTTTATTAAAGCATCCTTCCTGTAGTTTGAGTTCTGATCCTTGAAAACCATTTTTGTGTAATTTTTTCCTTGAGATTATTGCTTTTATTCTTGTATGCCTTTATTAGCTAATGAAACAATAGTTGAACAGTATATCCAGTTGAAAAGAGGGCTAATATTTTTCCATTAGGGGTTTTCATCCACATGTCTTTAATGACAGCAACACAAGGACATAATTTATTCTCTTCTGTAATAAGAAACTACGCCCTACTGCAGTTTTTCAAATTAAACTCTAAAATTTATTTATAATTTATCTAATAGATTTTGTTTAAACCTTGTTAAGCAATTTATACCTATGAATTAATTGACTAGACCAAAACTATCTTCACCATTTTCATTTACACATTGATAGAAAACAAGGAACCCTTAAATACAAGGCATTTGTACAGTATCAGGAACCCTTAAATACAAGGTATAAAGGTACAACCCTTAAATACCTTGTATTTAAGGGTTCCTGATATTCCTTCATGGCTACTGTTGTAGTAGTGAGCTTCACTCGGTCTTCACCATATGAGTCATTTCCAATTTCTCTCTCATTTCCTTTCAGCAATTTTTCTCAACTTTCCATAGAAATGACAACATTGTATGTACAACAACATACATATAACACATTTCTAATAAAGATATAAAATTTTCATAGGACTTGGAGGGTTATGTTGGTATTTTAAATCACTCTGACTAGCTACATTTTAGAAGAGAGTATGAATAATATCCACCTGCTTGCATCCCCCCCTCCTGCTTTGTAAGTTCTATTAGTGGGACACATCCCACTGGTTAGGATTCACTTATTTAGACTCATTATTTTCTTCTTTTTTTAGAGCGATCCCCATCCAATAATCTTCAATATTTTCAAGATATTACTGGTATTTCTAAATCTTCCTATCATATAAAGTGAAATTGTTTATACTCGTATTTTTAACCTACTTACTAAAAGAAAATCCTAGAAATCAGTAATCTGGAACTTCTTGTTTGCTGCCAAATGTAGGTTCCATCTGCTGACCTATGGCTTATGGTTTCTTTTTAAACCTCTTTTAAACCTAAATTCCTCAAGCCTATGTCATTGTCCCAAAATAAATCTGAGGAACTCAATAAGTCTCACTGGTTATGGAATGAAGTGAAATACATACAACCAGAGAGTCATGACAGGTTTGGTCACTATTGTATAGTAACAAATAGGCCCTAAATGCAGAAAATTTTCAAATATATTGAAATTGAAAGGAAGTAAAGCAGTAGGCATTGACAACATCCCAGTTGAGATTCTTGAGGATCTTGCAGAATGATTGTTAACTTTGAGAAGGCCTTCATAAGAGAATAATTGCAAAAATTTAAGACATGTGAAAGATTAATGGATTAGAAAGATAGATGCAATTCATGCAAACTTTTGTGCTATAATTAAACAGCTGTCCTTTATCTCCAGCACCTTTTTATACATTTGCTGTTAAAATAATCATAAAAGCTTGAAAATATATAGATGAAGGTGTGAAAGTAGATGGAGAATTAGTGAAGTCAGTAAGACATCCTTCTAAAAGCTAGTATGTGTGATCCCGAACAAGGATTTACAAATACTAAGAAATACTCTAAATGATAAAGTGAGGGATTTTGAGATAAAAATAAATATTAGAAGAAACTAAGGTTTTGAGGTTCTTTATTGTAATGAAATATGGGTTAGCAATAATGGTATAGGTGGAAAAGCTAAAATAGGTAAATTAATTCTCTCCTTGGGTTGTGGCCATTTCTGCAATAGGAGATGGTCTGCATAGGAGATAATAAAAAATAGCTGTTTCTCAGTAAACTTTAATGGAATGTAAGGAAATTATGACAAAGGGACTCAGTAAGGGAATAAAATAGTCTGAAGTATCTTTAATTACCATTATCTCTTAACAAAACTGTAGCAAGTTTGGAAATTTGGGGGAAAATTCTTGCATTCAACAAAATCAAAAAATGAATATGTGAAATCTAGAAATATTTATCTTTTGGGAACAAGAATAACTTCATAACTAGTAGGGAATTTTGGGGGAAAAACTGCTTGAAATCATTATAATGAAAAATGGTTTTGTGGTATCACAGCTCAGGGAATAATGAATGATTATACTAAAGGAATAGTACTTAAGGAAACCACTGTTAAGGCCTGTCTACACAGTGCATTAACTTGTACAAGTTAATGCACGAATGCATGAACCATTTCATGTACAAAAAAATGTACGTTTGCATGAACGAAATTCATGAATGGGTGCTTACACGGTGCAAGGAAAAGGGTTAAGGTGACTTGGTTTCTCCTTGGGGCACATCATTTAAATGTTTAACAGATATCGACAACTCGGAAGCAGTTCATTTATCACATATTCTGCATATGGTTTTTCCTTAATTAGTTTTCCGTGGGGACATCATGCAGTAGAAAGCGGAAACGTCACTTTCAGCTACCCTGCTTGCGTAGTTTTGTNAAATATAGTTGATAATTTGAGGTGTTATGCTTAGTTTTGAGGTCATGACCTATGAATTTAAGATGACTTATCTTTTCTAGCAAAAAAAATAGCATCTGCTTTTCTGATTTGTATTGTGATTATACCCTAAGTTTCAGCAATTATATTGACCACAACATTTTGCTATTGGCAGGTGTATAAGACTGAAACATTAGTCTCTTAGCTTATAATGTACAGTCTGTTTTAAAATCTCTGGCATATTTTTTGTAATAGTTTTAGTATTTGATCTCTGCTGAGCTCTTGGCTTTGGCTTCTTCATCCTCGTTTAGTTTAATTGTTTTTGTAATATATTGATTTGAGAAGGTAGAGTGTCTTTGGTACTTTTTATTTTTTGATTTAATCATTTGCTTAAGCTTGTGGCACATTGTGGTTCCTACTATGTCTCAGTATGACTAATAGAACTCAACTCTAAAATTGTTCATTGATATAATTTTGTTATATCGTTCTTAAACTTTTGTAATATTACTTTTGTGAAGCATTACTTTGATTTTCTCTTTAGCAAAGAATGTTTTCAAGATTCTCAGCATTTAAAGCTTCTTTCAGTTTGTTTTTAAAATGTTGATGAATCTAGTGAATTAAAAGGAATATATTTATATTGAAAAGTGATTATATAATATGAAAACATGATGGATAAATGTAATGATTTCGATCAAAAGTTAATTTATTGTCTGTCATCATGATTTGAAAATACTCAGTTTACAGGTATTTTGAAATTACACAATTTTAATTTAAAATAATATAGCTTAAATCAAAATTCTGAAGTCATCTTGTAAAGAAAATGTATGGAAATTTTTCATGGTCATTCAAAGATGGTGATTGTGGATGATTCACTAATGAAAATCTAAATGTTTTCTTTCTTAAGACTTCAGGGATATTTACTTCCATTTACTATGATATGTGATTATACTGTTACTTTGACATTATTTTCAGCTATTAATTTTTTGAGACTGAATGGAAAGATGTAATAATTAAATTAATGATTAAAAATAGTGACGGAAATCAAGGCTGTGCTATTAGGTATTATATCTTAGGTATATATGAATTTAAAGTAAGAATTGGTTGTTTGAAGAGAATAATTTATGTTACTTTAAATGCTGCTCTAGTAACATGAAAGACTTCAATTGGTAAATGAATGAATATTAACAGATTAATGTTATAAAGTTTACTGCATGCACATTTTCTGTGAGTTGTGGGTATAACTACTTTTACAAAAGTCAGAAGGAATTTCACTGCCCATTGTATTAAGCAAGCTCTCTTCCTTGAGACCAATGGAAAAATTATACATTAATTTCAAAGAGAAGAGCTATCATTTTATTTTATGACATATTGTGACTGTTAAGGCAGAAAATGCAAAAATAAAGTAGTAAAATGAATTAATGATTTATATGTAAACATATCTTCTGATATACCAATAAACCAGGAAAAAATTGGTGCCTTGGAAACTGTAGGAATGTTACTCCACAAAAAGTATTGCCTAAAAGTGAATGGTAATTATCTAGTAACAAGTTACTCCCTGCTCATCTTAAGATTTTTATCTTTATCGTTCTTTTCAGTTCTTACAATCCATATTGTTCGGGCTACTCATAACTTATATTCTTATGTAACCCTTATTTTCCCAACTCTCTTTCCTTCCTAGTATAGAGAAGGGATTAAATCTTAAATTTTTGAGATCAGATTCATCTAGACATAAACAAGTTGTTGTTACATGTATCTATTGGTTTTAGCTTTTGTCAACTTTTGCCTTTCTCCATCATAGAAAATAAAATTTCACTTCTAATTGAAGAATATAATCTATGATCATTGCAGCATTACAAACTTCCAGATGGAATATTTTTTGAAGCAAAATGAAGATTACAAGTATGTAGTAAAAATGAGAAAGGGATTTACATTTTGTTTATCAATAGAAACTTTCTCAAATTTTGGTATAAGTTTGATTTAAAGACCAAATATTAATATGGATAATGTTTAACTTAGATAGTAATGTAAGACCATGAAATCCTCAAGTCATTAAAACAAATTATTAGTTGATTTTTCAGTTATTTGCTGTGATATAGGAAATTGAAAGTAAAAATTAAAAGAAGTATTTTTTCTTTAGTATTTTTGATGAATTAATCTTCTATGATCACCTTAATATGTAAGTATATATCCAATATTTAACCATTTCCCTAATTAATAGTATTTAAATTAACTTTGTATTATATAATTCTTTTTAGCAGCATTTAATACTCAGTATTTATGAAAATGATTTGGTTTTTTCGGAAACATTACATTAAAAATTAGAATTTTGCACTTTATAGGCTGGAGACTCAGGCATGACAGTTCAACAACGTCGCTGTCTCTGCTGGGTAGTTGTGTCAGTAGTGTGTATATTCTCAGCAGCAGCAGTTCTTGGGATCACCATATCTCTGCTGATCTGATTTCTGAGGAAGAAACTTAAGTTAACAGAAAGAAGAAAGAATTGTAAATTCAAGGGTGAATCCAGGTGCTTCCAGTTGGGACTAATGATTTCAAAAAGTGCTCAAGCCTGGCGGTCTCCAACTAAATATACACGCACAATACTACTTCTTCTATGTATACCTGTCTCTCTGTGTTTTCATGTTTCTGTATCAAGTGAAAGATAATCCTCTCCCTCCTTTGACCCAAGTGCTATAGTGGTGAAATAAAATTCTAGGTCTCGTGTAGAAAAAGTGTACCGAAGCAGTGTCATTTGAATTAACTACAATAACTAATTCTTTTGACTATGAACTATCTGTTGCTCACAATATATTTCTTATTTTCATAAAGTCTCAGAAACTTCTTCTCTTCCCATCCAAAGGGAATAAGGACCTAGGCTCTCAAGACAATTGTTGCTTGTATGTGATCAATTCATCTTCGAAGCAGTAATCACATACTAGAGTTACTTGGGTGATATTATACGAGTGATTGCTTGGTATGTTAGCAAGATTTGGAGAAAATAGAAGGAACAGTTTATGGAGAACCAGTGATCTTATTTCCGACGGTGTCCAATGTGTCCTCCGTCCGGAACCCACAGGCTAACCGAATGATTTTCAGGAGGAGCAAGATAATGTTTTGTTTGGGAGTCAGAAGATCCTGAAAATGACTCCATTTGTTACATATTTTGTGAATTGAGTGATGAAGAAATTGAACGGCCTATAAAAACTAACATCAAAGGGAATGGACAATATAAACCTTGTTAATTGTTATTGTACCCAGAAAAGTGATAATAAGATTTATAGGAATTGAAGATGGAAGAGATATTGAGTGTGGGTATGAAATTGGTTTCTTGAATACTAGAGAATGTTATTTTCATCAAGTATATCATTTAATATTTAATTTCTTGTTTTACAGGCTTTAAATTCCTGCATTTTCAATTTTTACAAGCTGACTTACTTTTTAGAAGTTCTTTTTGATGTGTATAATTTTAAAATCAGATAATTAATACAGTATATCTAAGGAATAATTAAAACTGGTAGTATAAATAACTTATTTTTGCAATAAGAATACTTTTAATAAAGAGCCACCCATGTGGTAGTTTGATTTGATTGTCATTTATACTGCCAGATTGATGATTAAAACAGGGTTCATATTCATCAAGATAAATTTTTATCTTCATGCCATTTTCTAGAATTTTTTTTTAATTCCATTAAGAAAATTTTTAGGTAAAATTAGAAAATATAGTTGATAATTTGAGGTGTTATGCTTAGTTTTGAGGTCATGACCTATGAATTTAAGATGACTTATCTTTTCTAGCAAAAAAAATAGCATCTGCTTTTCTGATTTGTATTGTGATTATACCCTAAGTTTCAGCAATTATATTGACCACAACATTTTGCTATTGGCAGGTGTATAAGACTGAAACATTAGTCTCTTAGCTTATAATGTACAGTCTGTTTTAAAATCTCTGGCATATTTTTTGTAATAGTTTTAGTATTTGATCTCTGCTGAGCTCTTGGCTTTGGCTTCTTCATCCTCGTTTAGTTTAATTGTTTTTGTAATATATTGATTTGAGAAGGTAGAGTGTCTTTTGTACTTTTTATTTTTTGATTTAATCATTTGTTTAAGCTTGTGGCACATTGTGGTTCCTACTATGTCTCAGTATGACTAATAGAACTCAACTCTAAAATTGTTC